>VUQI01025546.1:7053-21814 GCA_015106735.1 Paratilapia polleni | reverse complement strand
AAAACCACAAAAAAAACACAAAAAAAAAAAAAAACAAAAAAAAAAAAAAAAAACAACCGAAAAAGTACATCAAGTATAGATAAGTTATATAACTTTTCAAAACCATTATTTTCAGAGCTAGTTATCTAGCTAGCTACCTCTGGTACTTTCTACCCATAGATCAGTAGAGCTGTATCCTGAGATACAGGGATTTAAATTCTGGGGAACTGTCATGTCATGAATCTTTAAACATAACCTACATACATATATATATATAGTCTTAAGCAGATATACATTTTTAAGTGTTATGGTACTGTGTTCACATTTTCCTTCATTTTGATTTCAAGCCAGATAAATAATCCACTTCAGTATTATCTAGACTAGTTTTACATTGACTGTCTGTAATTCCAGATTAGCTAGCTCCTTTGGCTTCTGAATGGGAAATAAATACAAAAGATGGTCTGCTGCTAAACCCAAGTGAATGACAGAAGGAAAGTTTAATGTGGTATTAAACTGTATGTAGTGCATTTATTTATTTATTGGTTAATAAATAAAATCAATAATCAGCCAACCCTGCTTATTAATAAATAAGCACTCCTTTTACAAGCCAATGAACCTGAGAGGTAACAGGTGTTCTAGCTGGCACAGCAGGAGGGAACTCTCCAGCACTGAAATCCCACAGCTCTCACCAATAACATCATGGTACAACTCAGCTGAATAACAGACTAATGGCGCTGTGAGACAAGAGTTGAGCAACTTTTTTTCTTTTTTCTTTTTTTTTTTTTTTAAAAGGTTTTTGGCTTTTTGCCTTGGTTTGATAGTGACAGCTGAATGACAGGAAGTTCAGGAAGAGAGTGGGGAAAAGACATGCAGTACATGGCCTATGGCGGATTCAAACCCAGCCTTCAGAACTTTAATATCAATAATTGTACATATTCAAACACACACATACAAAAAAACATGCAAAAACACAGGAATGTCCTGCACTGATATGTTCCACTAGTGTGTTTTGTATATTGTACAGCAACTGAGACCAGCGTATACACTGAAAATCCAAGATGTTATGTTGATATGCTTTTTAGCTAAATTACAGCTAGCTGGCTGAACACCCCAATCTTGTAAAAATTAATCATTAGTTACACATTTTTGTTTTGTAACATTACATCATTTATTGATTGTGAAAATCAACCCAGTGTAACATAATACTTAAGTATGTATCATAGCTCATGTTAGCCAGTGTCATTTGGCAAGCTAGCTAACTAGCACCCGCACTAGCATTCTGCTAAAAATATTGCTCACAAGCAAACAAGCTAGCTGTAACTTAGCAACACTTCATGAATCTAGCAGTTGCTAGTTGTAATGTTAGCTGATAAAATAAAAAAAAATGTAAAAAAGTTTTTACTCAATTAATAAAACAAATCAGCCCTGGGAATCTGATTGATTGGCTGACTTTTTGTCACTTTAGTTAACTAACAATTCTTCTGTATTAGACGTTCCCTCCATGATTCATATGCTCTGCTGTTTTTGACATTCCTGTTAGCGGGCTAACCTTGGCTTGCTTCCACTATAGAAAAGTGCTACATGAAGCCAGATTAGTTTGTTTTTTGTCCATATGTGTTGGAGTCTGTGTTATGCAGGATTTAATTTTTAATGTTTAATTAAAAATTACTACACCTGTGATTTTCTTACTGTGGCAAAAAAAAAATGTTTTGTGAAAAAGGCCCATTTGATATAAAGTATGAGTCTCCATTGCAGATATATTAGCATACAGACAGCATTTAATTACTGTCTCAAATAAATGCCAGGAGGCTCTGCTTTTATAAAAACCTTTTTTAAGTTAAACTGAAATCTGTAAGACCTGTTGGTTGTTGTTGACCTGTTTCCAAGACACCCACCTCGCCCCAGTCATTAAGCTGATTGTGGGACAGGTCGAGCTCTACCACGTGGGCGCAGAAAGCTGCTATGTCTTGCCTGTCTCCGGCTTTACTGATCCCACTGTCATTCAGAACCAGTGCGCTGGGCAAGAAGAGACGATCTGCAAACAGGAAACTGACGTCAGTTCAGCCCTTCATTCAGAATTTCTGACATGCGAGTACGCTGAACTTATCACAAGTGGTACTACTCCTGACATGGCATAATGACAACCCTGAAATAACTCCCTCTATCATCTCTCACCTTTGACTGGGGATCCTGGAGGCCTGGGCAGAACAACTACTCCTACGCCTTGGCCATAGGGGAAATTCTCTGGGTTGTACTTTTCACTGAGGACTTGGACGAAGGTGCGCACCTCATCTTCATCAGAGGACTCCATGGTTCCAGCCCTGGATAGGTATCCAAGGGAGAGACAAAGAAATAGCTTTTAAGTTATGCAGCTTGTGGTTTGATTTATGAACTGTGGAAACATTATGACAGTTACACCAACCCCCGGGTCACTTCAGTGTTGCTCCCAACCACTTTTTAGAGGACAAAGCTGGTGATATTTTACACTGTACATCAACAATGTCAATGAAAAGCAACTTTCCGACCATCTACCCTGTCTGTGGTACTCTTATATTAGTATATATCCTACTGCTTAATTTTTAAGGCTTAATAACTTCTTAACATGCCTGGGCACTATAGTATCTAAAGAATGGCCAATACTGGACTTTGGGGGCTGATGCCTGTTATGGCATTTACGATGGGGGCAGGTTTGCACTCCTGCAGGAAAAAAAAAAGTTCAGGAAATGCAGATAAATGGTACAAAATATAGAAACATTGGAATGTCACTTGAAAACAAGGAGAATGTGTGAACATACATACTACAGCAGGCGTGGTGATTCAATTCTCAAGTTCTGATCTCACACAGAGCTTCATATACCACCTCCTACAACAAGTCTCCAGATAGGGAAAGACAACATGTCTCTGCACTATCAACAAGCAGCTGGGCTGTCCTTGTGACCCACCGTAGAGCCAAAACACCTAGCGCAATCAGTAGACAAAAGTCATAGACTCCTAAAGGCTCTACTGAGACCAATATTTTTTCAGGCCTTTCCAAATAGTGAGAACTTACTAAATAGAGGGGTTAAACCCAAAAAAATCAATTACATAGCTGAGTAAAAATAGGTTGATACTATTTATATTTCAGGGTAATTCTTACACACACACACACAAAAAGGCACCCACCAAACAGGTTTGTATTTTTGCACGAGATACCAAAACCTGTTTTTTTTTTTTTTGTTTTAATTTACTCAAGCATAAAAAACATTTTTATTTGTCAAGTGGCCCGAAATAACAGGAAAATGCACAGATCTATCTGTTAAGTAAGGTAACACAGACTCATGCCCATAACTACACGCGGAAGAATCGTGCTTGTGTGCATAGTCATCCCCAAAAGCCCATTTTGAGCCAGGAAAAACCATGTATGTACATACACAGTATATACACTGTGGTAGAGTTCTAATCAAAATGGAAAGTAACCGTGTCATTGTTAAATTTCCAGCAGTGTACTTCACAAACTAGTGAGCAGCTCAACTTGAAGGCAACTTGACTCCACACCACCATCTGCTCAGCTGTGATGTTACATGTGCTGCAGACAGTGCTGCGAGTACTGTAAACAATGGACTCAGAGTTGCTCTTTTATTACTTTGTAAACAACAAAGAAGATCGTTGGCACTGGCAACAATGCACTGAAGCTGCACAGCAACTTGTTACTATGATCAGTTCTTTGTTGGTTTCGGCATTTTCAGATTACTCGGCAATAATCAGTGGAAAATGCCACAAACTATTAACTCTAAATTTGCAGCGAATGACTCTGAATGTTAAAAGCTCCAAATGGGAGCCCAAAGTAACTTCTGAGATGATCACAAATCACAAATTGTTTTCACCAACAGACGTTCTCCCTGAGGATACATACTCTTGGTGTACTGTACTCAAACTAAACAGTGGTTCATCTCTGACAATGACTTCTGCTCAAGTGACTGTTCAGCACTAGGAAAATTTCCCTTGTACCTGGCTAAGAGTGACCATGCGGATCAGATCATTTGCCTACATAAAAGTCTATGCTGACTTCTAAAACTGCATGCATGAAAGAAGCTGGAGATGTAATATAAAGTGACATCTAGTCTGGACATTTGTTGTTTAAACATCCAAACATGCAAAACAAATTGAGTGGTAATTTTAAGAAACACAATCACAGTGGAACCAGTTGAACTAGTTCAACCAGCACAACTATTGCAACTATAACAGAAGCTCCCCTGAAGCATTTTAGGGCTCAAAGCATTTTGTACACGAAAAATTACCTTCCTATCACCTGTAGGTGTTAGTGACCTATAGGTGACAGGAAGGTCATTCCTCTAAAGTTCATTTTTACTTCTCTTTCCACAAGGTTTTCAATTAAAGTCAAAAAGAAAAGGATAAATTCTTTATTGGGCTGGGGTAAATCCATTTAAGTGTGCTACCCAAACAAACCCAATGCGAGGCAAATGTTAACAATATTTGTAAAAAGTCAAAGAAAAAATGTTTGTTTTGTCGACCCAGCCAGCTGAGCAAATAAACATGTGACTTTACAGGACATCATCTAGAAAAAATAAATAAGAGTAGCATTAGCAACAAAAGCATTTCTAACTGGTAAAATTAGCTGTGGCGCTAACCCATAAACAGTCATGTTTCAATAAATGGCAGCTTTTAAGTTTTAAAAAAGTTTAGAAAAACAGTAGTAGAAGAAACATTGTTCCACAGGTAAATTAGCTTAGCAAATATTCAGGTATAAAAACTTTGTTGCGGCTTAAAAAAAAAAAAAGAAAAAAAGAAAAAAAAAAGAAGAAGAAATGAACAGAACAGACACACGTGCCTTAAATCTGCTTTCTTTTTAATGGTCACCAGCAGGAAATCGCTGTGGATGCAAAAAAAGACTAGATCGAATAGAATCCTGTGACCTTACAAAATATTTTGCTGACTTTTTTTTAATCAGCTCAGTCACTCATTTGAAGTCAAACCGGATTAAACATTTTGTAAATTTTGGTCTTTCTAATCCTTAATTTAGATTTCTGCTTTCAATCTATGTACGACGTGGCCTACACAAGTGGCTGATGCTGTTGCCAGCTCTTATACATGTGCGGCTGCCTAGATGGCAATGTGCAGTTGCATTTCTAGGGAGGCACACATCAGGTTACGGCACAGGGTTTCAGAAGGGTTTGCAGTTAGGACCTACCTATGGCATAAATTTAACACAGAAGTATAAAGTGACTGTAAGTTTCAGAAAGGAGGATTATCCAGGGTGTGTATATTGGCTAATCACTTGTGATTGCTCCCTTTCCTGTTCTGGCCCATTCTTCAACCAATCAGCATTCTACCTATGCATAGAGTTATGCAAGTTACAAAAACATTTACATAGGTTGGTACCCAAAATCCTTCACTCTGTGTAACCAGCGAACTACACAAATGGACACCAATGTGGTACCGGCACAATTCAAAAATTAGTCTTGCTTCTCCCGCGAGCTGACATTTTTTATCTATGTTTTTCTGTGCACGTGTTAAAGGATTTAAAAGGTCTAAAAATAAGCCATGAACATCACAGAATAACCTACAAGTCACAGACGGCAGAAACGTGAGAGGCATAGCAGCACTGACGAAAGCAGGTGCACAGCTGACAGCGAGGCACTTCCTTAATGAAGCCACCTGTTCCGACTGAAATCCATTTTCTGCTATGAGTATAATTTCTGTTGCCATTTCTGCTATAAAATGATTAGTTTGCTAAGCAATTATTCAACTCAGTCAACAGAAAACGTAGATTTTCCAATGTGTGGATTGATTTTTAAATCCGTAGGGAAAAAAAAAAAAAAAAACACCAGGCAGGATTGATGACCCGTAAGCATACATCATAAACATGATAGGAGTGTTTGTATAATCAATGTTACTGCCAGAAGGAGGAAACAAGAAGATCCACAGTTACAGTTTTAATGATTTAAAAACAAACAAAGCTAACCACCAATCTCTATCATGTGAGGATTTGCAGCTTTTCTACAATTTAGGTCACTGTAAACTGTGCTTCTTCCCACACCATTTTCTGCTAACTGGCACACCAAATGACTAAATAACTAAAGGTGTAGTTGTAGTCCCAAACACTAATGCACCTGCCTGCCCCACAAAAACATATTCTGCCTCAGTTTTTCTGGCTTTCTTGCATGTTGCAGTATCCAAATTTGTGATTCCATAACATATATCTTCAACCTTGTCTGTCCACCTAGTCACTCCTAGTCTCACTTCAACCCCGATCAGCCCTATCAGTTTCAGACAAATGTGGTTTGATCACCTTAAACTCAGCCCATCTGATATGGTGTGTCCGTCAAAAGACTGAGTGTTTCATCCGGACTCTGTCTGATGTTTCTATCATAGATCGTTTCTCATTACACAAATCCCCCGATTCTTACCTCTGATGTAGCAGAGACCAAAGGAAAGATTGTTTTCAACACCACATCAGATCACACGCCTTGGTCCCTGCTGAGAGAAAATGATGAGAATCGGAGTCAGAGAAAACTTATTTTTAAGCTTGCAGACGTAGAGTACCGTGAATAACTGAAAAACTGCACAGAAAGACAGACTTGTCTCCACATCAAAGCAGTGAAACTTGCATTGCTTGACAAACAAAGAAAAGGTAGTGTGACGGCTGGGTTTGTGAGTTGAAAACAACTGTTTATGTGGTGTAACTGGGGAGCAGCCTAGCCCAGTGCACTGAAATCAGAAAGGTCTTTCAAAAAGCTGTGATGGACATATGTCACACTAACCTGATCTCATTGCTTTATAGAGAGAAAAAACAAACCTTTAAAAGCCTATCATAATCTGTTACGTTTTCCTAGAAACTTTTTGTTTCAAATGTTTCTTCGAGAGCCTTTGTTCAGTGGAGCACACACAATGGGCAGGAAGTTAGCTTTTAAAATAAAAAGTTAAACATTACCAGCTGCTCGCTGCTGCCCTTAGCGGTGCAGTTCCAGCTGCAGTGGTACCAAAGTGACATAAAGAGCACATTTTTCAAAAAATAACAAAGAGCTAGAGTTGATGAATATTACCCGAAATGAACGCTAACCTACAACAACTCGTAAAAAGGTCAAAAGTCTTACTGTAAACACTCAAGACAATTGCTGAAACGCGAAGCTATTTTAAACCGACATATTTTTAACAGGGTCCGGGGAAACGGTGTTCCAGTCAGATAACAAGCGTCACTTCGGGGAGGGGGGCTGCTCAAACCGAGGCCTAGCTCTGTGATGTTTAAGGATTACAAAATGGAAGCCGACATTTTAACAGTACTACAGGGTGTGTTTGAACATTTAAGAAAATCACGAACCACCGATACAACTGTCAATCTCGGAAAAAAAAAGCGTGCAGCATATTAGCTGTAAATTCAAATCGGTAAAGACATTTCGGTGACTGCTGGGACAAAGTGACTATCAGGGCCTCCAAAGTTAGCAACACATGTAACTACTCGGGTTGTATTTTGTAACTGATACGGTATATTTTGAGAGCACAGCTACTCACCGTGTGCGAAACCCCTCTCTGCCTTCTGTTTGTTTTTGTTGTTCTTCGGTTAGTTGACAGCGTAAGACACGCCCACTTTACCGGAAGTTACGTAGTTTAAATGTCATGTTTTGTTTTTCCTCGTTATCGTACTGTATATTATTTTATTTAAAACGGAATAAAGAAACAAATTAATTGGCAAGATATACCAGTCCGTGATTGTCTAACAGTGTTAAATCTGTAACAGTTTTTTAGAGTAGGTATCCATGGTGTAAATTAGCCCTAATACATGTAGTGTTTCATGCCCACTTTTAAGAAACAGGAGTATCAAATAGATTAAAAATGAGTATTTCACTAAATTAATGTTTAAATGTAAGACAGTTTTAGTTTTTATTCTTTCACCTGCAGCCTCGGTGGTGTTTGACATTTGAGAGCAAATGAAGAATAAACAACAGAATTAAATGTAGGCTTAGTCTAAGTGCAAATCTGATATAGGCCTAAAGTCAGAAAGCACAAATAGGTGTCCTGTTTCAGGATCCCTTTCTTATATAAGAAAAAAAAAATTGTAAAATTGTTTGCAGCCAACAATAAATCAAATCAAGGAATAAAACTGCATCTGAGAATCTGTATTTATTACAGATGCTTATCAGGGAAACAGAGACTTTAGACGCTGTTAAAACACTTTAAACCCTCATACTATCCACTCACATAGGTCCGAGGGATCTTGGTGAGGCTATTTTCCAGAGAATTGATTGGTCAGTACGCGGTGACTTCATACCTATTGATCTCTAATCTGGAACATAACCTGCCCTAGAGCAGGTTAGGTCTCCAGGATAAGTTATCATGCTGATATACATAAGAAGGGCTTTTCTGATTTCCATATCTCTGTCTCATGTGGAGAGAGCTGCACGCACACCTACCTGCTTTCACTTACCTGGACCCTGTTCCAGTCAGCAGGTTTAGTGAAATCTCTGAGGTGAAATTCTTCCTTTGTTATGTTCTCTAGTTTTCATCTGTGCGAATCAAAGTCCTGTTTTTACTTGTTGTTGCTGTTGTTTTTACTGCAAAATGTGTCACTGTCAGTCCACCTTACTGTGCTACACACAGGTGTAACCATCTATATCCTTACTCTCTCTGTTACCAATTATTTGAGTTTGCAGAGATCTGGTCATGTCTTGCAACTTTGTTTGTTGCTTTGTTTTGTTTTTTATATTTAACACTGAAAAAAACAAGTCTTATTTTTTTTGCACTAAACTGCACGGCTCTTGGCAGATTGGGCATGTCATATTGAAATGAACGGACTGTGCCTGTATTTAGAAAACAGTGCAACTTTTTGCGTTAGAAAACTAACCATACCTATCAGTGCTATTATGTTATTTTGCCCTGTTTGGCCCTTTATGCTCTAAAAGGGAAAAATGCACAAAATCTGATTCTAAAGTGCAATTTCACTAACTCATCAACACAAAGCATTTTGAAATAGACAGCTTTGCACTAACATGCATAGTTTTACCTGAAATGTCATCTTTATATTGATATTTTGACATTATTCTTTAATTAGTATTTAAGCAGTTTTTTATTTAATAACTGAAAAGCTGCTCTGTTGGTTGAGATCAGGTGACTGACTTGGCCACTGAAGAACAGCCCATTTCTTTGCCATGAGAAACTTTTGCAGTATGCTTTGGGTCATTATCCACTGGCACTGTGAAGTGCTGTCCGATCAGTTCTGCAGCATTTGGCTGAATCTGAGCAGAGTATAGCTCTGTACACTTCACAATCCTCCTGCTTCTATCAGCAGTCACATCATCAATAAACACTAGTGACCGGTTCCACTGGGAGCCATACATGCCCATGCCACAACATTACCACCAGCATGTTTGACAGATAATGTGGTCTGCTTTGGATCATGAGCTTTTTTCTCCTTCTTCATACTTTTCTCTTCCCATCATTCTTTTAAGTTAATCTTGGTTTCATCGGGCCAAAGATTTTTTTTTTTCTTCCTTCAGAACTCTGCAGGCTCTTTTAGATGTTTTCTGGCAAAGTCTGACCTGGCTTTCCTGCTCATGAGTGTAACCAGTGCACCTTGTTGTAAACCCTCTGTATTTACATTCATGAAGGTGTTTCTTGACTGTAGATGCTGACAATGATACGCCTTCCTCCTCCAGAGTGTTCTTGACTTGGTTAGATGTTGTGTAGAGTTTTTCTTAACCAAGAAAATAATTCCGTCAGCTCCCCTAGTCTGCATGCCAAAGTATCCTTGGGCAAGATACTGAACCCCACGTTGCCCCCGACGCTTTCATCGAAGTGTGAGTGTGTGTGTGTGTGTGAATGTTAGCTAAGCACTTGACTTTTGTGTGACTGGGCGACTGTGGCATGTAGTATAAAGCGCTTTGAGTACTCAAACTGAGTAGAAAGCACTATATATATTAGTACCACTCCATTTACCATTCCTTCTTTTTTAAGAATGGACCAGACTGTTGATTTGGCCACTCCTAAAGTTTTTGCTCTCTCTCTGATAGCTTTATTTTGTTTTTTCAGCTTAGTGACAGCCTTCTGAGGACATCATATTTAATATTACAGTGAAAAGCTATAAAAGCTATAAAATACAAATTTAACCTTTTGAATCAACTTCCGATATTCTGTCTGCTTCGTTTGTTACGAAATAACAAGGGATCAGGTGTCACCTGGTCATGAAACTGCTTGTCAGTCCATTGTCCAATTAATTTTTTACCTTTTTTTTTTCCCTGAACAATGACTTTGTTGCTCCTGGGGCTTTACAGTACAGATGTGTTTGTTTCCACTTAGTGCAGCTGTTTCAGCACAATATGTAAAATGCTTACCACATCTGGTAGTGTTGGTGTGTGACACATGAGGTCGTCACAGTGAAGACACACTAATGAACAAAAAGCTGTTTATGATGTTGCCTGAATGTAATATAATTTTTATATTTACTTTATGCTGAATTGAAATCTGTTTTCTCTGGAGTTCTGACTCTGAAGCCTTCTTTGTTCAGTTTGGTCCCAGCAGGGGGCGCTGTTGGAGCACATTTCCGTGTTGACTTTAGAAACCTTTTCCAGTCCATTATTTTGCTAAACGTTGGCTTTTACACTGTTTAAAAAAAAACCCAGAGCAGATACTCTTTAAATCACCAATGTAAATATTAAACTTATTTTAAGTATTCTTTGAAACCTTTAAATAAAATACCTTTCACCCTTTGAAGCCTCCCATCTGCTATGTCTTATGTTTAATGGGTTTAAATATCAGCTGTGATTTTTACACCCAAACTTCTGGTCACATTCAGCAGCAGGTAAGTAGGAAAAAGAAGGCCTTCGATGTAAAACCAACATGTTCAGACTTGTGCAACTTTAACTCTCCATGTTCTTTTTTATTTTTTTATCTACGTCTATCCAAATGTTACAGATCAGTCTCTTAATGTGATTTAAGGACTTAGATAAATAAAGAAGAAACCATATAACAAAACAGTAATGTTTTTATGTTAATATTTACAGCACTGTGCAAAGGTCTCGAGTCACCTGTCATTTCTTTATATTTTGTTTCCAAGGAGCCAGACTTTCTTGTAATTGGTCTTGAGCAATAGTTCTCCGGGCTTTCTGAAGGTCTTTCAAAGTTTTTCTTTTGCCAGCCAGTCCAAAGAAGAGTTTTGAATGTCTTTCAAGAAGCCTGGAGAACTGTTCCTGAAGACTACTTCAAGAAATTAAAAGAAAGCTTGGATAAGAGAGCTCAGGCAGTCTTGAGGAATAAAGGTGGTCACACCAAATATTTACTTTCAAACTTGTTAGAATTGTACAAACACTGTTTTTGCCTTATATACTATATTTCCATTTATGTTTGAACATGTTTCAATAAATCACTGCATCTATTTCCCATTTTCCTGGCAAGATATAAAGAAATGAAGGAATGAGGGAAGACTTTTGCACAGTATTGTATTTTTAAACAAGATAAAATGATTAAATGAAAATTAAATATGACAGCTGCTTGTCTGCTGGTAGTGAAACAGAAGCTCCTCTAGTGACTTTTGGAGGTGAGGAGGAGCTCAGGAAGTAGCTGCTGTTGATGCCTTTGTGAGCTGGGTGGAGGCGTTTCCAGTCCAGGAGAGGGCTTCAAAGACTTGGACACCCAGACTCCACCTGCTCCACTGAAGCCAATCTAATCTTTGTGGGATCTTCTGCCAACATGTTATTAGCACTGGAACTGGACTTTGAAAACAAGGTTAGACATCTTGAGCCAGTTTTTTCTTTTGTTTGTGTTTTATTTGTTTGCTTGTCTTTTAATTAAGGCAGCTGATTTAGTCTATCACAACACAGAGGAAGAAGGTGCGAAGCTTTGTTGAGACTGATCTCCATCGTTTAAGAAGACTACTGACCTCAGCTGCACAGACAGCAGACTGAAAGACCATCACGATTTAGTTAAGTTTAGACATGGTCCAGTTGTGAAAGCCCTCTCCACAAATTCTAGGTGCTGCGGAAACAAAGCTTTTTGTGAATACTTAATTTGTTTATTTAAACAAGCCTTAACAATTGGATCATTCACCCACAGACAACCTACTTGTGACTAAACACAAGTAGGCTGGTCACAGTGCCTCTCCTATCAACAGTCAGTGATGTTTTCAATTAACCCTTTTCAACCTTTTCTAGATTTTTAAAATGCCTTTTCCTTACCTCTCTCCTAAACTAAACCAAACAGTAAAGGACAGGTTAACTTTTAAAGCCTGATTTAAAATAACTGGAACACTGAAACTGGTTCCTGCTGTTACTGGCTATGAAAAGGTTTCTTCTTCATTCAGTTTCAAAGTAGGTGATGGGATACAATATTCAAGGAAATAATATAGGATTCGTTAATTTTATAGTATTTGTTCTATTAGGTGTTCCAATGTTAGGATGGATACAAATACAGAGGTTGAATCAGCAGGTCATGCTGACATTTCTGACCCTCAAGGCCATTTGCACCATTTTTTCTCTTTCTTTATTTATGTTGTTTTTCATCTTAGTGTCAGATATAGTTATCAGTGTTTTGCAAGATCCTGAAGAAAACATATTAGAGGTCAATGAAGGTGTGTTTGTCCTAGTCGCAGGTATCAATATGAATGCCCCACTCCAGGTCAAAGCACGCCACAACTTCCTTCAAACTGCCTCAATCTGGTCTATCACACTATTTCCATCTGCTGTAAAATTAAGTCTTGTGATCTTTTACAGGAACATGAGACATGGTGGGGTGCACACTGTGCCTGCTCACAGCAGAAACTAGGCCAAGTATTCACGATTGTGCCTGCCTTAGATTGTTTTGCAGGGGGATCTTCCATAGGCAAACCAGTCTTCCATATTTGCATGTTCTTGTTATGAATACATTTTCCTTACAGCTGTTCTCCATTTTTATCTCCACATATTAATCTCTGGTCAAACAGCTTTCTCTCAAACTGTGCCTGCGCACTCAAGGTGGCTACACCTGTCTTAAGTCATCCCAAGGAGTCACATGGGGATCCTTCCATACTTGACCCTACATAAAGAATGCCATGAATCTACTTTGGCATGTTTCAGTAGAGACAGGAAAAGTCCAGCTTTGAGGAGAATCTGACCGTACCTGTCCCAGCTGGTATAAAAAATACCTTAAGGAACTGAGGATTCTTCCCCATTGCCTCATTTAATGTCATTGCAGCATATTTTAGAGGAAAAGGTGGTGTGTGAGTGAGCTTCGTTTGTCATGCTATGAGAAATGTTGGGTCATACATAGGTGAATATATATATATATACACATATATACACACACATACATATGCACCTATGTATATGTGACATTTTTGTGATAGAGAAAAACTATGAAGGCCTTGTTCTGTGAAAAAATACACTTTATTTTAACAGGTTATACTCCACCATCACTTAGAAAGAAAATGTATCAGAAAGGAAACTCTAAAGAGCCAGGCCAAGTTCAGTTTTTGGTTGATTTCAGTGTATTTTATTGTGCTGGCTGTCCAAGTTGGATTAGATGACTTTGGGTTTAGTTAGGGGTTATATTCAATTTCACTTCAATCCAAATCAATTTTATATATTTATATTTATTATAGGTGTGTTAAATTGCAAGATAAAGACCTTACATATCAGGTAGAAAACCCCAACAATCAAGTGATCCCCTATGAGCAAGCACTTGGCAACAGCGGGGAGGAAAAACTCCCTTCAAACAGGAAGAAACCTCCGGCAGAACCAGGCTCAGGGAGGGGCAGCCATCTGCCGTGACAGGTTGGGGGATGAGGAGAAAGAAGAGAAAAGGAGACAGGAAAAGCACACACTGTGGGAGAGAAAAGACAAGTGTTAATGACATGCAGTGAAGGTATAAAAACAATGAGAGTGAAAAGACGGGAGTGAAGAAGTGCTTAGTGCATCATGGCAAGTTTGCCAGAAACCTGAGCCTATGGCACCATAATTAGGGATGCTTCAGGAGATAGGTATGAAGACAGGGATGGAATGAAGGGAGGGAGATAGGGATGAAGATAAGGAGGGAGGGAAGAGAAAGGGAAAAGACAGGGGTGGAATGAGGAAGTCAGGGAGGAAGAGAGATGGGTGAATATAGAGAGGGAGAGACATAGTGAGGAAAAAAGGGAGAGAGGGATGACCCTAGGGAGGGAAGGAGGGAGAAGGATAGGTATGAAAAGGGGGGTGAGAAGTGAGGAAGGTAAGGAGGTAGGGAGGGAGGGAAGGAAGAAGGAAGTTAAGGAGTGAGAGAGGGAGATAGGGATGAAGACCAGAAGGAAAGAAGAGAGGAAGATAGTGTGGAAGATAGGGAGGAAAGTAGATAGGAAGGAGGGGAGGAAGATGGGGACGAAGGAAGGGAGGGAAGGTTGGGGGGATAGGGCAAGATGAGGAAGAAGCTATGGAGGGAAAGAGATGGGAAGGAGATAGGGAGAGAAATAGTGAGGAAAATAGGGAGAGAGGGAAGAATGTAGGGAGGGAGTGAGACAGATAGGAATGAAGATAGGGAGTGAGAGAGGGAGATAGTCAGGAAGAAAAGGAGGGAGGAAGGAAATACGCAGGAAGAAAATGATGGAGGGAGGGACATAGTGAGGAAGGGTGGATGTTGGGAGGGAGGGAGATGGGGAGGAAGACTGAGAGGGAGGGGGGAGGAAGGGGTGCAATGAGAAGAACAGGGAGGGAAGTAGGAACATAAGGATGGAGGCAGTGACAGGGAGGGAGGGAAATAAGGATGATAGGGAGGAAGGGAGGAAAATAGGTAGGAAAATATGGAGGGAAGGAGGAAGATAGGAATAGAGATAAAGATGCAATGAGGG
>VUQI01025545.1:17245-35974 GCA_015106735.1 Paratilapia polleni | reverse complement strand
ATTTATAGCCAATGCTTCTTGGCTATAAATCTTATACCATTGGAAAGCCTGTTTATTTCCCTTTAAATGGTGCCACATTTGTAAGGTTGTGGGTTGAGCAGCAGGTGTTATTTATTGGACTGGATGGCACAACGAGCATTTGTCGCAAGTCAGCCAATGTGGTTGTGTTGGTCACTCTGGCACAAACAGCACGCCCAAGCTGATCCCACAAGTGTTCAATGGGGTTGAGGTCAGGACTGCAGGCAGGCCATTCCATCCTCTCCACTACCAAATTCTGGAGGTAAGCTGTTTGGCATTGGCAGAGAAGATTGGGCAAGTTCTTCATGGGCGCAACCCACATACTCAACTCTGCTGCTCAACCCACAAATGCATTTTCCTTACAAATGTGGTACCATTTAAAGGGAAATAAACAGGCTTTCCAACATTACTGCCAAGAAGCAACAAAGAAATAATCGACCAAACACAAATTTCCTTACTTTTTGTGCTAAGTATATACAGTATACATTTAATGACTCCTGCATTTTAGTACTGAATGTGTAGATCATGTGTCTTCCTCTGCTCTTACAGGTATTTAGCCATTTGCTACCCACTCCACTCCAGAGAGATGAGGACGCCAAAGAACGCCCTCATTTCCATCGGCCTCCTCTGGGCCCTGGCCTTGTTTTTTTCTGGACCGTATCTCAGCTACTTCTCACAGATGGACCTGGCTGGCACTGTTGTGTGCATTCCCACCTGGGAATCCAAACCTCGCATCATAATGGACATGTGCACTTTTGTCTTTGGCTACCTCATCCCTGTGCTGGTGCTCAGCCTCACCTACACTCGCGCCATCCGATACCTGTGGACCAGCGTTGGCCCCATGAAGGACATGTCTGAGTCGAGGCGGGCCAAGTGGAAAGTCTCCAAGATGATCATCATTGTCACTGCTCTCTTCTGCCTTTGCTGGCTTCCCCATCACCTGGTCATCATCTGCATGTGGTTAGGCCGATTCCCCCTTAACCACACCACCTATGTCCTCCGTATTCTCTCCCACTTCGTGGCCTACACCAACTCCTGCCTCAACCCCATCGTGTATGCCCTTGTGTCCAAGCATTTCCGCAAAGGCTTCAGGAAGGTGTTCAGCTGCTCGCTGAAGAAGAGGGAGGTAAATAAGGTGCATGTTCAGGCAGTGAACATGGTCAGCAGTGTGGAGATGTCGAATTAGAGACAATAGCCTCAGAGGAAGGGCCAGCCATCATGAACATACCAAGAAACTGCTGATACCAGAGACCGCCTCTCCTGAATTATTGGCAGACAAACCTATGGAAGAAGCTGATGAATGGAGGAGGGTTAATTTGATACACCGAAGGCCATATGAGGCTGCTGTTTAGAGTTCTGAGGTAATTAAACTGATCTCAGAAGATAAGGATTGTCATAATCAAGAAGATCTTCACAATGGTCTACCTGACCTCCAGGACATTTTTAGCCATCAAAGCCAGGTGGCTGGTCTGCAAATTTAGTCCAGGAGTGTGTTACACAAAATTTTTTGCGAGCTCTATTTCCATGCATATTTCTCAGCAGTCCTCTCCAGCACCCCTATAACTACGGTGTTTCTTTTGATCAGTTAAAGGTGCCAAATATAACACGAGAGAAGATGATCTTGTGTTGCAGTTATCAAGAAACTGTCTCAAGACAGAGATGTCTCAGCTATGGACCAAATACTTTTTAAGGCCAGTAATTGGTGTTAACATCATTACATGGTCAACATGATTGCCACTTTGGCAATACTGGATTTCACAAAGGGTGTTCCTATGAGGACTATGAAATGTAGTCCTAGTGGCACCACTGGTGTCAAGTGTTTATACACCACTTTGCATTTAATCATTAGTTACTATTAAACTCTGGCTCTCTTCCATAGTGTCTCTTTTGTCCTGTCTCCCTCTACTATCTCCGGTTTCCCCTCACCCCCAACTGGTCACGGCTGATAGCTGCCCCTCCCTGAGCCTGGTTCTGCCGGAGGTTTCTTCTGGTTAAAAGGGAGTTTTTCCTTCCCACTGTTGCCAAGAACTTGCTCATAGGGGGTCGTCTGACTGTTAGGGTTTTCTGTCTAATATTGTAGGGTCTTTACCCTAAAATATAAAGCTAAAACATAAAGTGCCTTGAGGCAACTGTTGTTGTGATTTGGCACTATATAAGTAAAATTGAATTGAATTGAATTGAAAGATCACTTTTTTGTATGTTGGTGAAATGTCTCAGAAATGATCAGACGTATGTACAAGAATTTTTTTATAGACAGTATATTCATGGTCCCAAGTGGATGAATCTGATCCCTCTATCGCCGCCAGCAGGTTAAACCTTTCATGTAACCTGTGGCTTTTGCTGCTGTAGGCATGTGAGTTTGAGAACAAAACAGTGACTGTCTTTACTTTTATTTCATGCTGTTTATATGCAAATAGCGTAGAAATCTGTATGTATATATTTTTATATAGATATGAAAAAGTTGTGTATTTAACATCGGTGTATCCATGTGCACAATGGAGAGACTTTGACTTCAGAGATTCTCTGGCTTTCTCCTGTGGCACCACCATAACATTTTTGTACACACACATTCACGTTCACCTCATAATTGATTGTAATATCTTTGGTGATCCTAATGTTGAATGTTAACAAAATATCTTCAAACCAGTTTGCCAGACTTTGTACTAATTAGATAATGTACAGTTAACATGTGAACATGTAAATATTATAGATATATACATGTATGATGTATGTATGTATGATGCCACAGTGATAACTGCTGTTCATTGGAAGGATGCGTCAGTGCAGCCACTGTATTGTTCAGGGTGAGCCGGGCCCCTGATACATCCTAATGCACGTATGTCTATGCTACATCTGTATTTATGATTTGAGATATTTAATTAAATTTAACATTTTGGTTTTCACACCAAAATATTTATTAATAGATGTAAAATGTTCCACTTCTGTGGCTGCCTTTTTGTGTAAAATGTAAAAACTGATTCAATTACTCCATCAATTAAACCAGTGTGCTGTCCTGTTCTGTCTGTTCTGTCTGACTTAAAATGTGAGTTACAGACTTCGTACTTCATCTTTCGGGAATCTACCACAAAACAAGTCCATTTGAAGAACGCTGTGGAGCTCAGGGGCTCCACAATCAATCAAATTTGATTGAGACACTGTTATTTATTTCTACCACTGTAAAATTAAAGATTTTTTACTGTTGTAACCAGATTCTATTTTATTAGCTCCAATAACTTACGGTTTAAATCTTGTGCTTCAATGCGGCCGCTATATTACTACTGGGCAGCTACATCTCCTAATGCGTGTTTATGGAGGCAGGGGGGTCTGTGCACATTAAAGTCATTTCAACTCACTAAATTTTCAACCAGTTTTCAAGTGCTTTTGTTTGTTTTTTATTCCTGAGAGAATTTCCTGATTTTCCAGCTATTGAGAAAAGGGCAGAAGATTTTAACAAATGTGTCTCAGCAGTTTGATAGTCTTAATGATCTTTTTAGTTTTGCTCATTTAGTATTTATGTTTATTGTATTTACTTTTTAATCCTACAGTTTTTTTTATCCTGTTTTCGCTTATTTTTTTGTACAGATTTCTAATGTTTGCCTTTCTGTTGATGAAGTGTACACAGCTGTGGTCATTTTAAAACATGCTATAAAAATAGACTTGATTTGATTTGTAACATGGAACAGGAAAGCAGCACGAGTCACAGTCAAGGATAAACTTTTTATCACCAAGGAGACCAGACCTGGAGATGCTGAAAAGATCTGGTTACTATGGTGATAAGAAATATCCTCTTTACCTTTATCCCAAAGAGGAATGATGGTAACACACACGAGAGCTCCATTATTAGTTTTAAAGCCTCCAGGTTGAGAAAACAATCTGACCTGTGTACTTTGTTTGTCTGCTGTTTTTTTCTGCGCAGGTTGTGCACAGCTGTTTTATCCCAGTTTTTGTTTACTGCCTGCTGAAGGGAGCTGAGGTAAATTCAACCAAACTGTAAAAGTGGGAGCTGCAAAAACCAAAACAAAGAGCTGAAAGATACAAAAATGTTCCATGCAGCATTTTAGTGTTTGTTTACGTGGGAAAGAAGGTGCTCATTTCCAGCTCCATATATTTGTGGGATCTACTGGAGTAGCTTTGCATGATTCACAGTTCAAAATAATTCATATTTTAAACTGAGCTTTGGTGCAGCCCTCAGTTCATCCTCTGTCTGACACAAGATGTTTTACCTCTCCCTTCTGACTGGCTGCTTCTCACAAACAGAAGGTGGGAGGGGTTTTCGTGATCATAACCATTACCATGTTAGAGCTATCCCCTGTCTATCATCCTCTAGTGTGATAAAAACATTCTGGGAGTCTTCTGTAGAAAATCAAAAACTTTACATCATTTAAATTTGGTAGAACTTCCCTTGATGATCATCTTCACGCATGTTCAGACAGCTTCTCGTGCAGGCTGCTAATTTTTGATCACTCCCTGAAGGTCCTGTTTTACCACAGACCTCAAACTTGTGCAGAGAGATGACTAGTGTCTTTATTTTCCTGTAAATGTGTTTAATGCTGCATAACCCAAAACAAACTAGAACCCAGGTTAATTCAGAGTTCCCTTTATTTGTCTGAAATGTTGAGCTGGAGTGGCTAAATTACATAAATACATCATGTTCACGTCTTTGTACAAAACATTATTTAGACACTACAAGGATGACGGCAGCGCAGGGAAGGCCTTCAGGTGAAGGAGCTTGTGTTTCTTTGGGGTGGAGGTGCATGTGGAGAAGAGGAGACTCCTCAGGCGGATGTGTCAAACAGCTTTTCGATCATCTCCTCCACCTCCTCCGGTCGATACTTGTGATACTTCTCGGGGTTCTTGGTGAAGGAAATGTTGGCACATCTGGAAGAAATATCAGCATGAAGGAAATCAGACCACATCATTACAGCGTTTTCAGTTCACATGTCAGGGCTGTGTGATATGGATCATTTATAAAGTCATATTCTCCAAATTCAAGACAAACTGTCCATTTAGGTCATTCCATGGAAAATAAATCAGTGCCTCCGACCTGACCCCCTCAGAATCAGCTGACTTCTTTTTAAGCACAATAGTAAGTTAAATTTACTTATTTATGTATATTTAATGAAGCCATGCAAAATTTTACCTTCATACTGTGGTAGGTGTTTGCTAGGCAACATGATGACATCATAATATCTATATCCATAATATAGACAACTCCCTTCAGAGGCCTACGATGTACCTGTGTGCCAGCTTTGGTTTCTCAACTCCTGATTGGATAGGAGGAGTTCTCAGACACACAGAGCTGTCATGTGTTATAGGAAGGTTTTTTTCCAGCAGTTTTGAGGAAGATCGCAGAGGGTCTCGGGATCATTGGATGATCCGCAGGTGAGCAGCAGATGAGGACACTGCATTGATGTTCTCCTCTAAAGTTCAGTGAAGTGAGTAAAAGAGCCAGGAGCTAAGAGAGCATTCAAGAGATTCTCTGTGAACATTTTCTCTATTTCACAGCCATAAGCTACATTCGGGAGTGTTTAAAAATGACTATATTAGAAAACTATTTTGACACAGATAAAAAAAAATAAAGAAAAAAATTTGATGGTTTTGACTTAAGAGATGGTTAGAGAGGAAAAAAATTGTGGCTGGACAAAGATAAGATTTTGTATATAGATTGTGGCATTTGGTGTGAGTGTAAAATTGATTTGTTTTTGTTTTTGTTTTTTTAAACATGTCCTGGGTGTAAAATTGATTTGGTTGCAGTTTTAAACTGAGTTCAAATGTTTTTCAGGCCTGAACATTTCATGGGTCTGTCTCCTGTACTAGTGAAACTAGTGTTTCCACAGTGCAGTGGTTCACACATTTGCTTGGAATGTAAAACATCCCTGGTTTGCATCTGGGAGGAAACACAAAATCAGCCCCAGAGGTCACAAGCCAGTGTACTCCTACTACCGGTCCCAAGCCCGGATAGTTGGGAGAGTTGTGTCAGGAAGTGCATCCAGTGTAAAATCTGTGCCAAAAACCTATGTGGCGAGCACCCAAAGGAACCTATCTTCTGTACATAAGAAGTTATGAGGGCTAAAAAAAATGCTGGAAAAAATAACAAATTAAGAAGCGCCAGGTTTCAACCCACCTCTGTGTACTTTAAGAGCCTGCAACTCAGACAGTTTTCATAGTATGAAAGTAAAATTTTACATGGCTTCATTAAATATACTAAAGTTACTGTACACACACAAAAAAAACAAAAAAAAAAAACACCCATTAGCTGATCCTGGGGCGCTCAGGTGGGAACTTGCTTTTCTGCATTAACAAATGCTGTATGCCCAAGACCACCAGAATAAAGCTCGACTAGCAAAGGTTCAACATGCACGTAAAACAACCTGTTAATCGCATACAATACTCTGCCTTTATATAATCAGAGCAGTGGTATACAACACTTTTTCCATATATATATATATATACACTGTATATATATATATATATATATATATAAATAAAAGCACATAAAGCTTCCTTACTTATCCAGAGAAATATCAGAATATTCAAACTTACAACTTATGTTCTTGTACAAATTATCTCAATATGCTGAAGGTCATATTATCTACTATAGACTTCTAAACCTTTTCCATGAGTTTCTGTGAGAGTGTCTCTGACCTCTGCAGGAAGGCTCTGTAAGCATCAGACACCACTTTCTTCTGAGCCTGCCGGATGAAGTCGCGCTGCTCTTTGTCCGGGATGGCCCAACCTTTCTGGATCTTACACAGCTCCTCCAAGCCGTCGTTAAAACCCTGAAAAAAGAGCGAGAGATGGAGGTCAGTTTCTTTCTAAACATTCAGGCCACAGCTGTGTTTTATTTCATCTGAATACTGGCCTCACCTTGAATTTGTCTTTAATCACTTGTCGCTCTTTATCTCTCAGCTGGAGGAAGACCAAACACACAGATATAAGACGAAAAAAAAAAAAGAAATCACAACACATGACATGGAATCTTCAGGCCAAAAATAAAAACAAACTACAAAACTTTTTGTTTAAGTTAGTTTAAGTTTAACCCTCAAAATCCTCGACCCAACTTCATACAGAATGTACGAGGAAAGGCGCCGATTATCTGGACAGATAGCTCCCATCCGGCTGTGCTGCTTTCAGCCTGAATTATGACCTCCTTATATTTTTCTAATTTTATACTTTGATCTTTGTAAAGTCAGCTGCTCAGCTGCCAGTTGACCTGCTCATGTTTGTGATTGATCAGATGCTGCCAACTCAGCCCCTTTCATGTGAACACGCTCATAGCTAGACTGATAAACCCTTGGTTGACTTATCAAGTTGATAGCCACCTTCATGTGACCACTTAGCCTGATTGCTGATGTTAGGGTAAGTGAAGCCAGCCATAAGGAAAACATATTCTGGATATGTTGAACATGCTTCGTACTACAGGCCCAAGGTTTATTAGCTCCAGTTCCCTTTTATAACAGTTTTTTCCAACCTAAACTGTGAAAGTTTGAATGATTAGCATGTGCAGGAAGAGTATTCAGTTTTCTCAATTAGGTGAAGATCAGACCATATTTTAACAATAATTCATACATGACGAGGTAATGTAAATATTGTTACAGTGTCCTCGGGTGCTCATAATTTGAGTGTGAAATTATCATTAAAGTCAGTGCAAACAATGCAAAGGGGACCTATTCTGTTTTTCCTTATTTTCTTTTACATGTATCTCCTGTTCCAGTGGTGGATGTTCATATTAAACATGGCCAAGGATTCCAACAATGAGGTCAGTCTATGTACAAGTAATCCCTGTGAGCCAAAAGCTCAGACTTCAGACTCTAAACATTCAGTTTCACACAGTTTTCCATACTCTTGGCTGTGTATGATGTCAGAGAGAGGTGATCTCCCTAATATGGTCATCTCAGGCACAGCACTGCCTGTGAGGGCCAGCCAATCAGAAGAAAGTTGGCGTAAAGCTAGAGGAGCTAAAACAGCTTATTTCAGTCAGAGGATGACCTAAGGGGCTGCACCAAGGCCCAGTATACGATACATGAGGATTATGTTGAATTGTGAATCATGTAAAGCTACCTTATCAGAGTCCAAGAATAAAAATAAGGAGCTGGAAATGAGCTGAATAGGTCCCGTTCTGTTCTTTATATTATCTTATCTTCATTTTTTTCCCCATATCTGTTTTTGTTGTCATGTGTAAAGCACTGCTTTTTTTTTAAATCTGCTATACAAATAAACTTATATTATCTTTATCAATAAATAGTAAATATAGTACTTTATTCAATTCAATTTTATTTATATAGCGCCAAATCACAACAACAAATCTATTAGTAACATCACTGGTATGTGCTGTTTTGGCTGCTGCGGGAGACACTCCATTTAACAACTTTTCTTGAATGTTAAAAATCCCTCAGGTGTGTTAACGTTGACACTGTGGTACCAAAGTGAAGGTGATTCCTTTACTGGATGATGGATTATAAAATCCTGACCTTGGTGCCAGGTTGTAGGACGGGCATGTTCCTGTCGGTCAGGTGCTCCGTGACTTTCAGCCAGCTGCAGCAGAAACAAACATGTCGGGTTTAAACAGAGCACAGACGTGAAAGAAGTCATAAATCATGTTTGAGTTTGATGTGAAGCTTTTTTTTGTTGTTGTTGTTCACCTGCGCTGGTATGTGTCGATCTGCTGCTCTATGAGCTCTTTGTATGACGTCTCCGCTCGCTTCTGAGTCACCGTCACCAGCTGGATCAGCTCAGACCTGAAGAAGAGGGAATGGATTTATTCAAAACTAATTTCAACACCCAGTGACCAATGTATAATGTACACAGCTGAACAATAACAGTTTAAAATTTACAGGGGGAAAAAACATTAAAAATCTTTTATCAGTTTATTTCTTATCATGAATGGTGTGAATTGTTATGATGTCAGGACCTTTGAGTCCTTGTGAATTTAATGCTGCTGATTTATTGTTTTACAGATTTCTGTTCTCCTTATTAAAGATTTCAACATTTCAGACATATAAATTGTAAATATTTTAACTTTTGATGTTGTGATATATTTAAATGCCATTTTGCATGATGTCAATTACAACGGTGTCTACATTCAAATAGACTCAAAACCTTTTTATTCTCACAGGCTTACACTTAATAACTGTGTGTGTGTGTGTGTGTGTGTATGTTAACTTGTATTTTACTTCTTTGTAAAGTTTTGTTTTGTTATTTTTTTTGCCTTAAGCCACTGCAGACCAACATATTTTTTATCTTTTATGTTGAGCACATTGAGTTCACGTGTAATAAAATGTGCTATATAAATACAACTGCCATTGCCACTTTGCATCCATTTGTTATAATGTAATACAGATCATTTCGGTTACTGATCTGAAAGTCTTTTGTCCTGAAGAAAGGATGCAAAATTTTTATTTTTCATCTATATGGAGCTCATTATGTCCAGTTTTGCATGAAATCATTGTAAATGTGTAAATTAATATGAAATAAAGTTGACAATAATGAGTCACATGTGCCAGTTATGGATGTTGCACAGGCTTGTGTCATCACGAAGTTTTTATTTTATTTTATTTCATCCACTGAGGATGTTACTGCATTTTTGACTTCAAGTCTTGGTACTTTCTGGCTCCCAGTTCTTCAGGATGATTTCATATTTGGTTCAGAAAAAAGAACCAAGCAGTATCTGAGTTGACCCAAATGAGGTGTTTATGTTTTCCAGTGTATTTCAATCTAATGTCAGAAGGTTCTGAAACCACTGCCAAGCTTTGTAAGACTGAGGCAGCGAGCTGTTGTATGGGATTGTATTAGCTTGTAGGTTTCAGGTCTAATAAAGTGGCAAAGGAGTGTTTTCTTTGCATTTCTGTGTGAGACACAGCAGCTGCAGTGTTTGTCTGATTTAATAAGTGAACTGACCACTTGCACTTCAGTATTGGCGACGAGTGCTCGATCACTTTCTTTGGCATCATGGTTGTGTTTGTGGACACAAACGGTCCAATTTTTTCATGACAGTCAGCACCCTGGCAACCGAGAAAACTGAGCTTTGAGAAAAGTAGCAACTGCTGCATTTCAACTCAAACCCTGATCTTTTTCTAAATCTGAGTACTTTCATTGCCCAACATTAACCGACTCGTTCTAATGCCTAAATCTAACCAAGTACTCATAACACTACTCATAAGTGTAAGAACGTTCTGTTCTGTGAGGGGACTTGAACTGTGGTCTCTGGTATGAGCAGTGAACTGATTCATGCCACTGCCACCCCTTTTTTCAGGGATATCAAAATTAGGAGTGGAAATTCATGTCCAGAAATGTGAAAAAACAGGAAATTTGTGTCCAGAAAGACACGATCAAGATGAAAAGCTTAAACATCGTGACTATTTCACAAACTGCCATGAGTCTGTTATTTTGGAGATGATAACGAAGTGACAGGGAGACAAATCTGGCGAGCAGTGTGAGCAAAGAATGTGTTCATGTGTCCCTCTGACACCTCAGGAGGTTACAGCATAAAGCGGAATGCGTGTGTCTGTTTGTGTAGGTATTTGGGTACGCAGAGTAAAGGATTTTGGGCAGCTGCCTTAGCTTAGCTAAAGGACCAACAACTCACAAACATGACTCACAAACCCACAGACTGGTTGTTCCACATATTTTTGGTACTGCCCCCTGGTGACTTTATATAGCTACAACATGTAGACAACACCGTGCAAAGCTGTGCATAGGATCAACGCACAACCATACCTGTCCCCTATGTTCACGTGGACAGTCTGACCCTGGGGGATGAATTCACGGCACACAACCCCACCAATGTGGATTAATAATAAAAAACAGCAAACATGCTCCTGGTTGTGCTCCTCATGTGATGCACTGAAAACCAGGTTTTGGGTTGTAGTCAGAGACCCAGATGTTTTTACTAGTTTGCAGTGATCCTGCACGTGAAAGTTGGGTCACTTTGACACTAAAGTTGATGTTTGCTCTCAGCACAAGCTTGAGGACTGTGGTGAAATCGTTAAATGCACAAGCAGTTGGAGAGGGACTTCCAGAGAACAATCTAAAAATCAAGCTGCACTTGGAGATGACCCTGAAGGAGAAAAGGGGCGGCTTTAAATCATGTGGGGTGTCTGATTATCTTTTTTTTTTTTTTTTTAAAGTGGGAGGAGTCGCGGACCTTTTTCTACACTGCAGCACTGAGGGCAGTGACTTAAAAACAGAAAACAAGACTTACTTTTCCAGCGACTTGAGGATGTAGTTGTAGTTGTTGTGCAGGAAAATGGCGCTCAGAGCCAAATCCTCATACACTTTGGATTTACTGAGCAGGTTTAGCTGCAAGTTCCCCAAAACCTTACCTGAAAGAAGAAAAAATAATCATCAGTTTCCAGGTCAAAACGTGTACTTTTTCCAATAAAGAATTGGTGCATAGGGTCTCTACTTACATATGTAAGTACTGAGGAGCCTTTTGTTGAAGTCGGAGGTGTAGCTGCTCGCTGAGCTTGTTTCTGGAAAAAATACAGAAGACATTAGCGCCAAAGCTACAGATATACTACAGAGTAGACACATGCACATGACGGCTGAGTGTTGTATCATCAAACTGCTTGCTGTCCTGATGTTCTTAATAATTATCAACAATTACATCTTCAAGAATAAAAACAACTTGGAAAACAGAAAACACTCAAACTTGACCTCATGAGGGGCCTAAACGCAGTCACTTTTATGCTTACCTCGGGGGTCTAAAGGTATATTGTAAGTGTCCCCCAGTACTAAAAGGGCCGAGGCAAGGCAGAAGAGAAAGAGAAAGAGGCACAAGTGCAAAAAGGTTAGAAGAGATTAGTTAGTGCAGAGTAAGCAAATAGTCATCAGCCAGATAGCGAGGGGTTGAGGGTTTGAAAAGAGCCGGGTGATGGAAAAGGAGGCGAAGCAAAGCAGCGATAATCAAAGAACAGGAGGGAGCCACAAATACTCGCTTATAAAACTTTTAAAAGTCTGAACACAGAGTCACAGAGGCTCCCTGTGAAAGGAGAGAGAGACACAATTAGAAGGAAATGAAAGAGGTGTGGAGGTAAAAACAGTCTCAGATAAAGAAAGCGTGAAGGGGCAAACTGGGAAACCTGAGAGTGTTGAAATGGAGTTACTGGGCCACACAGGATTATTTTATATATTTAAGATCTGTTTACCTTCTAAATGAGTGTCAGTTTAATGTGACCTTTGGCTCTGGATTCATGAGGAACAAATGCACTGCAGTGTGAGAATTTGGACAGTGTGTCTTGTAGTTTTAGCTGTGCACTGCACCAGGGCTCATGATCACCTCATTACGGAGGAACTTTTCTCTATGCTCATCTTTTCTATCCTCTTTTCCTCCTCACCATCCAAACAGTCACAGCACATGGCTGCTCCCTCCCTGAGCCTGCTTCTGCTTCCCGTTAAAGGGAGTTCTTCCTCCCCACCATCGCCAAGTGCTTTCTCATAGGGGATCATCTGATTGTTGGGGTTCTCTCTCTTATATCCTAGGTCTTTACCTTAGAATATTAAGTGCCTGTTGTTGTGAACTGGTGCTAAATACTCTTATAACATGATAATACGTGACATTGTAGGTGGCAGCACCTAAAACCTAGTTGCCACCCACCAAAAAAAAGAAAGAAGTAGCTAAAGAGCCATAATTATGGTCCTCAGTGGAGTCAAAAGGGAGGATAAAGCAGGTTATGCTACCCCATTGTGTGTCTACTATTGGTGTGCACAATCGTGTCAGAGGCAAAGGCTGTAATTAAAAGATGGGTGTAGCCACTGTGACGTCACGCACTGGTTTTCAAAATCCTGTTTTTGAATCCTTGAGCTGAGCATTTTCACTGTTTCAGCTTTTTGAAACCAGAGGTCATGGGTGCGAAGCGGATCTGACTGTGAAACCAGATAACACTTATTAACCACAAGGCACAAGGTACAGTGCTTAACAAATTTATTAGACCACCACCCAGTGTAAGGTTTATGCCACAGCTGCCCTAAATGAACAGTATTGGTAATTACCAAAATCATTTTTTTATGTTTCTTTAACAGTTAATCCACCAGCATGTGAAAGCTCTTTAATGGAATTGGAATTTTTAATGCTAAAATATAATTATTGTTGTTATCCATGAATTTTCAAATTACCTGTTTTACAAAAAAGCAGAAAAAAATATTGAAGCACATTATTATTTTTTGATTAAGATGCCAAATTACAGTTATTTACTTGCATTCATGAACAGAAAAATTCGTTTGAGTGGTTGAATGTTATGCTTGATTAATTTCTGACTTCTCAAAGAAGTCCAGTGTGCCGGCTCAAATTCAGTTTGAAATTCCTCACTCCTGTTCAAAATGGTAAAACGTCAAGAACTCACTGAAGAGGAAAGAATCCACATTAAAGCACTCAGTGATGCTGGACGGTCTTCCTCGTTTTTATGACAGGTGGTCTAATAAATTTAAGCACTGTAGGTTATGCATTAGGTTATGCCCTAATTAAATAGGACTTGAAACTAGCGACTGAGACCATAAACATAATCATCATCAGGGAAGTGTTTACTGAGGTCACAGATCAGGGGAACCAAGGACTGCCCTCCCATAGACTTCCATACAACCAGAGGTCTTTCTGCAACCAGAGGAGTCGCCCCCTGCTAGCTATTAAAAACAATGCAAGTTTAAGATACTTCCACATTGATTTCACTTTTGAAACCTGGAAAGCCTGTCCATCTTTAATAAACAGTCTATGGAGACGACCAATGAGAGTGAGGTGCTCTACCCATGTTTTTGACAAATGGAGTTAGGTATAACCTCCCACACTGGCCAGCAAAGAAACAAAATGCACAAATAACAAATTTAAAGATTAATCAGCATGATAGCATTATTACTATATTTTTTTCGCCTACAGATATTGTGATTTTATTGTCTGAATTCATCACTTGTAAGAAATTCTAGGAAATTCTGAGACCTTCCTCTGCTCAGCCTTTGAAAACATCTTGGCTGCTTTGTGTGTTTAGAGTGTTTAGTTAAAACAATTAGTGAGGTGCTCTTGTTTTGTTTTGTGTTACAAATCAAGTGCACTTGGACCTCTAATTGTCCCGTCTGTACCCACAGTAGTTCGGTGGTGGAGGCTTTGGCCGACCTGGAGGCGCTGCCCTCACGATCAAAAACACCCTCCTAGTCTGACCCAATTCCACACCACACCACCTCCTTTTAGCTGCATTATTTTAAAGTTCAAGCAAATACAGTTAAAGATAAAAAATAACTTTGATCTTAATATTGATCAGAATAATATTTAACTTTATTGTTTTATATCAGAGCTAAAACAATAAAAAAATGAAAGACACATCACTGTCCAAACACTCTGTTTAGATGACAGGTAAGTGGCAGGTATTACTGCTGATATTAGTGCTCAACACCATCGCAGTCTGGCGAAGTAGTGGGAGGGCTACACTAAGGAGACGCTCACGCGTCCTTGTGACTGTACCTTGTGAGGCCAGCATGGCTCCAGCTGTCTCGTGGAAGTCCAGCAGCTGCTGCAGGAACAGGATGGCCTGCAGAGGAGAGGACAGGCGAGGTCAGGGTCAGCTCAGATTAATCATTAGACAGAAATGCTCTGCTCTGGGCTGTTAGTTGTTCCCATAGAGACAGTACAACAGCAGAGTCCTCACAGGAAGGTGTTGACTTTAAAATGCAGAAAGAACAAATAAATCACTGGTGTTGTACAACTCAAGAGGTAACGGAGCGTCAGCTTACATTGCTGGTCAGTTCGTGGACTGTTCCATCCTTGGGCATGTTGTACTCCTTATCAGGATCATTCTGTGATCAGACAAGAAAGAATTCATGAATTATGACTGAATGATTGATCAGTGATCGGTGACACATTGAAATGACAGCTTCGTGCCTTGATGCTGTCGGCAAACTCCTCCAGAGCTTTGGCTCCGATTGTCTCCATGGAGGTGATGAGTGTAGGCAGCTTATTCTTGGTACTCGCCGCCGTCCCCTGCAAACAGCAGAAAAGTAATATACAGTCATTAAATGGGATATATTAGGCTTTTACCAAGGCCCAGTATAAGATAAATAAGGATTATTTTTCACTGTGAATCATGCAAGGCGACTGTACTAGAGTCCAAGAATAAAAATATGGTTGTGGAAAGGAGCAGAATAAATAGGATACATTCAAAACAATAAATAAGTATTATTTTTCTGTGATTCTGTGCAGCTCGGACCTGCAGCGTTGTATCAAACTCAGACTTGTTCATCTTCAGGTGTCTGAGGATGGGGAAGATGGTGAGGACAGCCGAGTAGTCGTGGCGCATTATGGCCCGGCGAGCTGCAGCTACGATGTTCTCTCCCTCCAGCATCAGATTGTCCAGTGCCTCCTGTGGACAAACACCAAAATGACTGTGCTTCTAAGATCTAGGACAGGAGCTGGTTTGGCGGCATCCTCGTTTGTTTTACTAAGGAGTAGGAGCTGTCAATATGTGTCATTATATGGGGTCTGACCAAAAGACCCAAAATATTCAAAAAGAAAATCAATGATTTCCATGATACTGAAACTGCTATTAAACTGATCAAGTCCCACCATTAAACCTTGATCAAACCTCCAAAACCTCTAAACATGCCACTGTTTTGTCTCTGAGAACCTGAATGAGGGAGTCAAAGGTCTTCTTCTGGTGGTGCTCGGGGATGATCTCCGTCAGCAGGGCATACTCGCTCTGAGCCAGCTTGACGAAGGCACTGATGCAGTGGATGTAAGAATCGATCTCGATGTCTAGGACGTCATCTTTTCCTGGGTGATACACGAGGGAAGGCCCAGTCAGCCAGTAAATAAAAACACCTGATATCAGACATGGACTCTGTGGCTCAAGTTAAAAAGTAGTCTGTGTTCAGATGAAGCTGTTAAACTCCAGACTACAGCATGTGTTCTGGCTGCAGGCTGCAACTGTACTCGTTTATTTAAAGAAAATAAGACATGCTAAAGCTGCAGCAGGTGTTTTTTTTTTTCCATCTATAAAAAAAAATACCTTGTTAAATCAGCCTGTCTTCCTTCTCTTTCCCACATGCTCCCCTCACTCACCTGTGGTGGCCCCGTGCTTCTCGGTCAGGGCATCAGAGAGGTGTTTGACCCGCAGGTCGTGATCGAAACCTGGTGGGTGGGGTGGGACAGCAAGGAAACAGGCCTAGTCAAACCACTGGGGTTATGACTAGGCCAGAGGGTGAGGGTGTGAGGGGACAAACCTGAACCTGGAGCAGCTATACTGACCACCACCAAGCACCAGCACAGGAGGGGACAAGGGAAAGAAGCAGGGGACACCCACCAAAGTGCCCAGAGAGGTTTGTTTTGTGCATCGACTGATGTCTAAATCAGTCAGTGTGTTAAAACTATGAGAAAGAAACCAGCTTACAGAGAAATGTCACAACAGCTTTTGATTCATCAGAGTTTTTCAAAGCAAATCCCATCCTAACACACTTCCACATTGATGAACCTTTACTACATTTCCCATGATGCCTTCAGAAAGACATTCCTATATTTTTTTGACCTTATGGGCCATAAAGCGCCTTGAGGCGACTGTTGTGATTTGGCGCTGTACAAATAAAATTGAATTGAATTGAATTGAATTGAATTGAATTGAATTGAATTGAATTGCTGCCTAATTTGAATTATTTAATGCTTAATAACATTTAATGTAAACATCACAGAAGCCGTGGTTGATGGCTTCAACTGAATAGGAGACTTCTGTCCTTATAGAAGTTATAATTATCAGCATAAATGACGTTATTCATTTACCTGCATGAAAATATAGAACATTAAACAGACAATTTTCTAATCAGTTTTCATCTTTGTTTGCTGACCAGTCTGCTGAAATATGAATTACAAAGCTTTTACAAAACTTTCCTGGTTTCCAAACTTCTTGGAAAAGAAATAAACCATAATTTCATATGTAAACATTTTTGAAGGACACATGCTGCAGCGACTTGTAATATAAATAATAGGATGTTCGAAAATCTTTTATATTTTTTATTTTTTTGTTTTATTTCAAAACAACAGTATCATTTATATGCTTCCAATTTCACATATTTTCAGTGTACAGGTTGATAATAATTTAGAGATCTACATTCGTATGAGGCTGATTTTAGCAATATTTAATGAATAACATTTTTCCATCCATGGTTATGAAGATATTAAAAAGTTGAGATAAACAGCAGGAGGAGCCATTTCTCCAGTCAGTGTTATTAAACCACCGCAGAAGAAGATGCTGGAACAAAATTACGTAATTAATTTTATTTTTATCAGGAGGATTTCATCAAGTTTGTTTCCTGTGGTGTATTTTTTAATACGACTTTGTAACATTTTGTTTATAAAGGCGCTAGATTAAGTAAGTTTATTATTATTATTATTATTATTATTATTATTATATGCATTTTTTGAGGAGGGAGGTTATGTCTGTTTATTTGTAGGTATTTATACTGAATATTGTTGTATTTAAGGACATTTTCCTTTGAAATTACAATAAACTGAAGCTAATTAACAAAAAAAAAAAAAAAGGTACTTTAAAGGTACTTTTTGTAATTACCCTCTGCAAAATGTAACTAAAACTTTCACCACCAGGGGGCAATGTCTTACCAGCCAGTGTGCTGAGATGTTTTCAGATTTGTGGTGCTGTTTTTCACTTTTGGCATTTCTTTTTTTTAGACCCCATTTACCCCCATTTTCTCAAGAGGCTTTGCCTTTTGCCTTTTGTTCTTAATGACTTGATTGGTTAAATAAAGGTTACACTTTGCACCATCTTGTGGTACAAACTGGTATTACATGAATGTGCAGCCCAGCCCAAGTTCACTGTCAGCTGATATCTCTTAAACATAACACATCCTTGTTTCAGACATGAAGTCATAGTAGTTGTTTCTTCACATTCAGTTGATCACTGGTTAATACTGGAAGGTTTGAAACTATTTTTTTAAATATTACTTTTAACAGTGATGAAATATTTTAGGAGGGATGTGTGTTTTTAATCACTAGAATATCACGCATATTAAGCCGCCTTTATTGCAGATTTATTAGATATTATTTGTGATTTATTAAACATAAGTAAGTGTCTAAAAGCTGTTGTGACTGAGAGGATTTTCTGTGCGCTTGAAACAACAGTACACTGTCAGCGAAGAGAAGACCGAGGTGCTTTACCTTCCAAAGGAGTGAGGTTAGAGCCCCCCTTTTTCCCATCCAGCCCATGCTGTGAGTACTGTTTCAGAAGGTTCTGAGCCTTGCGAATGGTCCCTGGTCCCAGAAACAGAGAGACAGAGTCCAGAGGAGGGGGGGGGCAGCGAGGTCCAGACAGCCCAGAAACAGAAGAAGGAAGAAGAAGAAGAAGAAAGAGAAGGGAGAGCTAGGAAGTGAGTGATGAAACACAGACACCACATCCCTCCACCACCGAGGCAGCCAGCAGAGGTTTGTATGTGGGGGGCAGAGGGGGAGGCACAGCCTAACACCACAAGAGACAAACTACAGCACTACAGGGCACGTGTGCTGAAACACACAGTGCCGGGGTCATGTAAGAGAATAAACAGGTTAGGTCAGTTATAAACAGCCATCACAATTAATACAATTAACAGTCATATCAGCATTATTATTACGACTAATAAACAGTCTGTCACACGGTTTAGAGTATATTAATATTTACAGCATTAAAACACAAAGTGTTGGCTTGTTAGTGAGTTAGTAAGCACACTGAAAGCTGCATTCAGCATTTTCTT
>VUQI01025545.1:4041-17224 GCA_015106735.1 Paratilapia polleni | reverse complement strand
TATTGAATTTTTTTTCACTCTCACAAAGTAGTAATGGTTAACTTGTTAGCAAACACATGCCTTTTAGATGTGCAGCAAACGCAGAGCAAAAATTGTCATCCTTTTAGAGTCCAGTGGTTTAAAGTTGAATGTTCACTTCCTGTTTAGCTCAGGTTTCGTGTCTATCGCTGTCCGAGCTGTACCAGAAACCCAGATTTGTTCCCATTTGTTCTATACATGCGAAAAAGACTTCTTCCTGTCCTTACCTTTCACAGTTAGAGCCCTAGAAATTACACAGCTGTACTCTTGGAGGAGTAGAGACGTCTCCTGTTAATAAGCAACTAGATAATAAGCAGATTCTAGGATTTAAATAAAATACTGTTTTTTGTTTGACTAGTGATGAAACAGAACTTTCTTTTCTTTCACTTCTTTCTTACTAAATAAATGCTATAATATAATAAATAGTAAAAACGGAATTATTTATGTGGTACTATTAAAAAAACAAACATTTAACATATTTTATCACGAGTGTCAAAAGACATAAACCAATTTTCAACAGGAAATATGGTACGTATTGGCACAAGAGAGCGTACTGCAGCAGAACAATCGGCCTTAACAGAAAGATGAAAGAAGACCTCTTTGTAGAAATAAGCATAAAACAAGCTTAAACTTCCACATGACACAGTCATCAAAGTGAACACAATGTCCAGACTCTGGCTGTGCAGTTAATCAGATTTTAATTTCAATTATGATTTCACTTTTTTTAATAATTACTCAAACAAGATAATCATATCAAAAGGATTACTTTTTTTTTTTTTGCTACAAAGCTTTTGTTTGTCTTGTTTCACAAATCAAACGCACCCCTTTCCTTTACTGCGGTGCTCCCTAAAAGCCCGAACATGCTGTTTAGTGCAGCTCGAGCCACGATTGCTAAAGAGAGCCTTTGGTCCATAAGTTCTATCAAGAAGAAGTTGTAAAAGGTTTCAACAGGTGAACCTGTGGAAGGATTATTAAGTCACCTGCAGCTGCTGCTTTCAGCAGTGAATAAACATAAATAATCCTGCTAACTCATCAAGATTAATGTTACTGCTGAAAATAATAATCAAGCAGCCCTAATACAGACGCTGGGTAACAGTAATTTTTATTCAACGGGGCAAGAAAAAGACTCATTTGAAACCACAGCTGTGACAGGAAGTATGCCTATTTTCGCACACGCATCGTTTCTGGTACAGATCAGACAGCCACAGTCTTCTCCAGCTTCACCTGTGCCCCTCAGCTCTCTCGACTTTACTCCACGATTGTCTGTCTTTCTTAACGCACCAATCACTGGACCTCTGACATCCCATAGTACACATCTGCTTAGCTGTTATCCAGTTCAACTTTTTTTTAACGTTATAGTGTTATGCATTTCAGCACAAGAGATAGTGAAGCAGTGAGTGCACGTTGGCGTTATTTACATTCAAGCAAAAGAAATAAAATAAACTAAATAAAATAAACTGCTTAACCAGGTGTGACCCTGAGGAAGCAGGTGATCAGCTGTTTATTAGTTACAAACTCCTCCAATCAACACTATGCACAGTTCTGATCAAAACCTGTCACAGCACACGTCTGCTCTGCACAGCTAATTCACACAAAGACTGAAAACCCGACAGTTTTAGTTTCATGGCAGCAGTGAGGGAATCTCCATTTGTGTTTTTCTTTTTATTACACGAGCTGTATATTTTAGTGAGCTGTTATATGATATTTTTTAATCATAAAAATGTTTCCTACCATGAATTCTCCTGTCAATCTGCTTCTACAACTTTTCATAGTTTTGGTTTTTTGTTGCTATTGTTGCAGGAACTGGCCCATTGGTGTGGCAAGGACCATGGAAAGTTGTGTGGAAATGTATGTATGTTTTTAACATTATAGGCTTTGATTTTATTGTAGTTTTCCACTTCTAATCACTACATTGTAATGTTTGCAGTGAACCATGGCTAACAGACCAAGAGTAGAAAGATGTACTGCTGCAGAAGCCTTGATTCTGAGTGTACACTGCTCAAAAATAATTAGGGGAACACTCGATCATCACACTACAACACAAAATCAGTTAAACTTCAGGGATATCAGTCTGTCCAGTTAGGAAGCATAAACCACTGTTAATCTATTTCAGCTGCTTTGGTGCAAATGAAAGTGACAACAGGTGCACCTGAGAGGTAACAACAAGACAACCCCCAAAAAGGGAATGGTTTAAGAGGTGATGGCCACAGACCGTTGTTCTCTCCTTATCGCTGCAGACTGAGTTTTCTTTAATTTTGCTTTTCGTTTTTTTGTCAATGCTGGTAACATAAGACACTACCTGCAGCCCATTCAGGTTGCACAGTGAGTCCAGCTCCTCCAGGATGACACATTCATACGTGCCATTGAAAGAAGGTTGCTGTGTCTCCCAGCACGGTCTCAGTCTCAAGAATTTGGAGAAGATACCAGAAGACGGCCCATCACAGAGCCGTAGAAGATCAACCCAGCGGCAGGACCAGTATCTGATGTGAAAGAGTCTGGAGGTGCCATGGTGTCAGTTGCATGCGCTAAGTGTGAACCTGCTCTCATTTGTGAAGAGAACAGGGAGCCAGTGACAGACCTGCCAGCTCTGGTGTTCTGGAGCGAATGCAAATCGACACAGCGCTGGTCTGGTCCCGCCTGATTCTGATATGCACATGAGTAGCCCTCTGGAGGTCATTTTGTAGGGCTGTGGCTGCAGATACCAGTCCTGCTGCTGGTTGATGCCCTTCTATGACCCTGTCAGGCTGAAGTTTAACTGACTTTGTTATACTGTGATTATCAAGTGTTCCCTTAATTTTCTGAACAATACATAATGAACAGTTTCTCTATTTAGTCTCTTAAACAGCTTAGTCGGTTTAGGGTTAAATGAAAAAGTGAGTACTTGTTATTAGTACAGCAGTTTCTCCATACGTATGTGTATACACTGTGGTGTGTTTGCTGTTCACTTTGCAGCAACATAATAAAGGATGAAAGCATTTAATTGAGAGGACTGTTTTTGAACAGCAGCACTGTCATCTACTTCAAAGTCACAATCACCTCTTCCTTTAAAAATAACCTTTTTCAAATATTGTTTATGACAGCAATATGTGGAGAAAGCATTAATGTATGAAAAAAATACCATCACTGCAGCACGCACTGCCATGAAACTAGGGGCTCACATCTCCACTGAGAATAACCTACTACACCTTTCAACAGGACAAATAAACCTCTGCTGTCTCAGTTACTTAAAAAAAACAAAACCTCATGCTGTCTCTCATTTGCTGTGAAATGTGGCATCTGACAGAGAGAAGCAAGCACGAGGCACACGCCAGAGCTCTGTATTTACCTGGGATGTAGACTGTCATCACAACACAGGGATTATGAAAGAGGAGAGGATGAAGGATTGGTTAGAGCTAACTGTAAAATCATAGAGAAACACAGTGTGTGGGGTGGAAGTGCACTACAGTTCAGTGAACAGAGAGATCGTGAAGGATAACGTGAGACAGAAACAGACTGTGAATGTAGTGAAGAGTGCATTTAATATTCATCACTATCCAGGATCATGCTTGTTTGTTAGACTGATCTATAGAACAGGGATTGTGATTACAGACGTAGAGTAAAGTGGAGTGATTACGGATTTGGCCTGGACGAGGCTCATATGTTGCTGACCTGGTCTCTTGGGGGCCTTTTTGGTGGGCGTATCCTTGCGCTTGGTTTGGACGGCAGGTGAGTACAGGACACCGGAGGAGGCGCTGTTTTTGCGGAAATGCTCCTTGAGGCCTTTGATGGAACGATCGAGTTGGTTGGACCTGATCTGGAAGTAGACATTCATGAAGTCTGCAGGAGAGAGAGAGAGAGAGAGAGAGAGGAAGAGGAGAGTAAAATTAGAGGCAAAAAGTAATGATTTACAGTGTATCGCATCACTTTCCAACTTCTCTACACTGCCTGTAGTTCTCAGATCCAGTTGTTTTTTTTTTTAAGGTTTAATTCAATTCAATTTTATTTTATATAGCACCAATTCACAACAACAGTGGTGTTAAGGCACTTTTTATATTGTAATGTACAAACCCTACAAAACCCCAAAGAGAAAACCCCAACAATCAGATGATCCCCTAGGAGCAGTTTTTGGCAACTGTGGGAAAGAAGAACTCCTTTTTAAACAGGAAAAGACCTCCAACAGAACCAGGTTCAGGGAGGGGCAGCCATCTGCCTCGACTGGTGGGGGAGTGAGGAGAGAACAAAGAGAGGAAAGACAAGCATAGAGAGACCAGGTACAAAAAACATGATAAAATACAGGGTACAAGTTAATGACATGCAGTTGTGGCAGATAAACACATGGGGAGTGGAGGAGAAGTGCTCACTGCATCATGGGAAGTCCCCCAGCTGTCTGAGCCTATAGCAGCGTAACTGATGGATGGTTCGGCGTCACCTGATCCAGCCCTAACTATACGTTTTATCAAAAAGGAAAGTTTTAAGTCTAATCTTAAAAGTAGAGAGGGTGTCTGTCTCCCGAATCCAAACTGGGAGCTGGTTCCACAGGAGAGGGGCCTGAAAGCTGGAGGCTCTGCCTCCCATTCTACTTTTAGAAACTCTAGGAACCACAAGTAAGCCTGCAGTCTGAGAGCGAAGTGCTGTATTAGGATTATATGATACTATGAGGTCTTAAGATATGATGGGCTTGATTATTCAGGACTTTGTATGTGAAGAGAAGGATTTTAAATTAAATTCTACATTTTACAGGAAGCCAATGGAGTTTGCAGTGCACACTCTAAATCATCTCTCTTTGTGTTAACTGTAATGATTTAAACTAAACAAGGAGAGGTAACTTAAAGGAGATCAGCTAAATGGTCCTGAACAGGACATGAAGAACAGCAGCACTACCACACAGTCTAACTACAGCTAACAAACAAACACAGCTGTACCCTGGTTACGTCCGTATTCCACCAGCCAGCCGGCAATACAGATAATGTCTTGGAGCACGGCCTCGGGCAGGTGCTCCAGCACCACCTCCTCCTGGACCTCCAGCTCCTCGTCCACACTGATGGCGTCCAGGATGAGGATGGGAGGAACGGGTTTGCTGTAACGGGTCAGGAGGCTGCGGAACTCAGCCTCCAGCAGCTCTTTCCCCTTCTCGAAGCGCGCTTTCTGCAGAGAAGAATCACAGAGTCGTACTCTGAAAAGCTCAGACAGTAAACTGAGATTCTGCAATGAGAATTAATTGATTTCTTTTCATTTGTACTACTGAATTCTTGAATGGAATTTATACGTAAATGAATGTAGGAATAATAACAGCACCACTTATCCAAAAGGGTTGCAGTGTGTGTAAGTCTTTTCAGACAATAAATATGTGGGACTGATGGCTTCATGTGACTGTGATAGCGTTTCCCCACTGAGACACGGGTGGCTGTTATGAAAATATTCACTATAGCCATTTTCACACATAAACTTCAGACAGTTTTGGGAGAATCAGGTTGGGATATTTTCCACAGTTCTTTTCTCACATGTAGCAAGCAACAGGAAATAGACCTCTTAAGGCACATCTGCAATACTGGAAACACTGTGTCATTTTAGCAGAGAGAGCTATGTGGACTGACCACTCACAAGCAGTAAATGCACCAGACTACTGGTAAATTTTATTGCACCATTTCTCTCTGTTTTTTTCTGGCTTGATGCTTTAAAGCTGGCTTGATGTAGTAGTTTGTACAGCTTCATAGAAATGCAGTCATATGGCTGACAAAGCAGACGTTGGTAGTGGCGTCACTTTTTATTGTTTTCTTGAACTAAAGCAGGAAGAACAAATAGAAAAATGCTCTGCACACTTATAATGTTCTGAAGGATGTTTGACTCGGTGGAAAAGCCAAAACATGTTACAATCTGCATCTTGTAAACACTGCGTTTGAAATATTACAAAACCCATCACAGAAACTGAAATACCATTTTAATAATTTTTCACTACAATGCTGTTTAAACTTTGTCTTTTCTAACAACGACAATAGCAGCAGCCTCATCATTCATTAAACTGATTTGTTTTCCTTTTCAAGAAATAATAATTAAGTAATTTCCAACAGTGCTCTTAAAAGTACAGCATTTTATCTTTCCGTTAGATCGAAGTGATGTTGGGAAGCTAAAGTGACTTTTATATAATATTAAAAGCGATGTGTAAAATCCCATTTTTATATCTGAAAGGAGCCAAAAAAGCACATACATTCAGAGAGAGGCTGATACTTTACCACTGTGTTGAGTTCAGGGCTGTCTGGGTTGTTGTCTTGAAAGTATTCAACAGCTTTCTGAATTTTTGCAATGCAAGCAAGATACTCGTCCAGCCTGCCTGTAGGTCTGAAACAGAAAAATGTAAATTATTATACACAGCACTATTGTGTGTAACAGTCTAAAATTCACAACTAAAGACAGAGGTCGTCTTCACCCCTCTCTGATGATCTTGTCCGTGTCTTTGGCCACGTGGTAGTAACTGATGACGTGGTCCATGCAGGACAGAGTTTTGTCCACGTTCTCCTGCAGCCGCTGCAGGTTTTCTGTCTGCTTGTGAACCGGGATGATGGAGTTCTCCAGCTGCATCAGACGGCTCTCAAACGAAGACAGGATGGAGACCTTTCAGAACGAGAACAAAAACAGCGCAGGTCAAAAACAGACTCCACAAGTTATTTCAGTCAGGACCACTACAGTCGAAAGAAGATTGTCGTTTTGGCTGTATGGCTCTGTTGTGGGACCTCCTCACCCTTCCACACAAAGATATGATGCTGATTAAGTCAGAAACATCACGAAATGGAGGAAATGGGGAGAAGGTGGGTTGAAAAGTTGCTGGCTGATGTGCAGCAATTGTCGGCAGGCTAAAGCAGCTTAAATAATGTGCACTATATGAGACATCAATATCAATCACTGCACACATGCTGAAAAGGCACCAAATGTCCCCAATATAGTGGCATTACGTGTAGTACCATGATGAAACATGTATCACATATCACAATATCTAATGGCTCTATGAACAACTAAACAGTGAAACTACTGGTACCTTTTGTGTGGATGATCTAAAGAAATGTCTCCGTGATTCTGTAAGTGCAAGGCTTCTTTAAAAATATTAATGCAAAATTCAACCTCTTGAACATTGGACGGCTTGTGTTACAAGCTGTGACCCTTTTGAATTTTGTGTGTAGAGTTTTGAAAAATGACATCCAGGTTCTGAAACTAATGGCAAAGCAGCTGCGCATTAACGTGGAGTCTCTTTAAAGTCAGTTTTGGCTTCATGAAAAGAGGAAAAATTGAGATGTGACAGTTTGTCCTACTCAAACAACATGAGGCTGGGTCTGGAATAGGACTGAACTGTTTCTCATCGGTGTGTCTGACTGTGCAGTAAGTGCCAGCCTGAGCTGTCACTGGGTGTGTTTGGTACATCCTACCATGCCTTTGGTCAGCTGATCGCTCTTCTCCAGGTTCTCCCGGATGAACGACAGCGTCTCCTGCTCCTGTAACATCACACGGAAAGCGAACCACTCACTCATGTCACTCTCAAAAGATTAAACACACTCTATCTGTCAATAAGCATCATAGTAAACGTGTCTGTTAATCCAGGCTGGTGGGTTTTAACACCAGTAAACCTCGCAGGGAAGCTTCCTTCCTCTCCAGCCTCCAGTTGTCTGACCTGCTTCAGTTTCTCCTCGATCTCCCGCTTCCTGGCGGACGCATCTTCCGTAGGAATCATCCTGGAGGAAATTCCCAGCAAAGGACGCTCTCCGGTGGCTTAAACGTGACTAATTTACCGTTTTAGATCATAAAAACAACAACAACGACGCCCCTAAGCCGCTGTTATGGATAGCTAACAGCTGCGATGTTAAGCTAGACTGGTTAGCCGTTACAGGATATACAGGATACAGAATTTCAAAATAAAATAACCATGCGCCACTAACGACGGGAAAAAACAAAAGTAGAAGTTAATTGTTCATCAGTTTTTTTTCCCCCTACCAGTTTATACCCTAACAAACATTACATGTTAATACCTTTATATCTTCTTCTAAATTTCGGATGCATTTGAATGGGTGTAGAAGTGGGGAAAGTGTAACTATGGTTGGGTCCATTGAAAATAATGGAATTAATAGTTTCTCTACATTTGCTTTTTTTTTATTTTTATTTTTTACGTTATTATACTTACACATATTACTGTTGGCTAAAAAAGGTGTGATTTCCTGCATCTAAACAAATATTCGAGGTTCCAGAGCTTCCTTTATGGCATGTGGATTGAGGCTTTCACGATGGAAAGTTTGATTATAACAGAAACTGACCTCAATTCTGCAAATAAAAATAACATCAGTAAAATCTTATTCAGTTATCTATTATTATGGAGTACAGTAAATTTTTCTCTGCATAGTCTTAAAGGAAAATTGTAAAAACCACTACAGATGAATCCATTTACCTTAATTATTTATACAACGATAATGGATAAAGGAAAACAGGAAGGGTGGCCTAAGGGTGGGTACGTACCAAAAGATTTATAGTTTTTACATTTTTTTTTAACAAATAAATCTTATATGTCATTTGGTATATGATTTTTGTCACCACATTTATCACAATAGCTTGCCTTCTTTCTTTGGAGAAAATTATTCACCTTTATTATGAAGGTAAAATCGCCCAACTTCCGTCAAGGCTTGTCCGCCTCAGCATTTTTTTAAACAAAACTTTATTTACAAAGGACTAATACAAACATGAACAAAATCTTTGCACAGGTTAGTTTCTCTAAGACCATTAATTGGTAGACTTTAGAGTTTAAATAAAATGTACTTCCTTTAAGATATTAAAAGCCTTTCGAGCGTTTGTTGTGGCAAACAATTGACCAACTGTTTATAATATATATATATATATTTTTTAATAATCAAGAGTTCTCGGAGTTTTTGTGAAAAGAGAAAAACCGTAACTGATGGGAAAGACATGCAATTACATGCAATGCGGAGAAGCAAATGGTAGGGGTCGCTGTTGAGTTCAACGTTAAAATAACAGATTTAAAGCATGAAGAAGATAACCTGGAGTAAATAACGATAAAACACAAACAGTGAAATAATCGGACTGAATATGTATACTCAGATTATTAAGTATTATTTTTATTTTTGATTTCAGATTAAGATTTGAGGTTTAAAATAAAATTTTGAAATGGAACAAAAACAACTTACAAGAGTCTCAGTTGATGGCAACATCATAAATGTCACCTGTTTTTATTCCTTTTTATTACTTAATTCATAAGATCCTTTTTATTTTACATTTTTTACATGTTGCCATATTTCAAAAAGAAAAAGTCAGAACTAATCAGACTGTGCATAAATAAAAACGACCACGCAGTTCGGAAAAATGTTACAAATGTATTTGCACAAAAGAAGATGCGTCACACAGTTGTTCACTTACATATTTACAAATCTCCTGTTACACTTTACAGTCTCTCATACAAACCAAAATGTTTGTACAATATTAATAATGTTATTTTATAAAGATATTAGAGGCAATGAAAACAAACTAAAGAAGAACTCTGAGGGAGCTGTGAGTGTATGACACAAACTACAATCACTCCAACATATCAGCCTTTTTTCACTCATGCAGTTCTTGGTAATCAGAGGGTTTATTGCTGAACTTCAGTTAGTGAAAAGAGACCTCTGATCTCTGTGTGGAAGATAAAGACAATTCTACTGAGTCATTTAAAAGAAAAAAAAAACAATCAAAAACTGTCATTCTCAGTTCATGTTGAAAAAGACTTCCTGTCTGTGTCCACTTGGTAGAGGAACGTTTATAGATCAGAGCATTGAGAATAATGCAGAGGTGTAGACATCGCAGAGCTGAACTCTACGATTCCTCTTCTTTAGACAGGGTCTGAGGAGGGAAAACACATGAAGAAGACTTCTTAGAAACATGACAAATGAATTAAAAAAGAAAACTCTTTATTTTACATTTTCCTCAAAAAAAAAACAAAAAAACAATTCACCTGTTTGAGGAACTGTCGTCCAAAATAATTGGTAGCCATGTTCTTTAAGCTGGTCTTTCCTCCCACTTTGCACCGCACATATCCGTAGAGGTTGGCCCCTTGCAGCACCACACCCATGATCACGACAGGCTGACAGGAAGATGACAACTTTGAAATAAAGCCTGGGGATATTTTATATTTCTCTTATTGTCAATAAATCCCATGAAAAGGCCAAAATGAACCAAGAGTGTATCTTATAGTAAAATAGCAAAAGGCCAAAAAGAGTGACTCATAGAAAAGGTAGTTTATAATCGCCGTTGTCGTCCAGGTGAATGGCTAGAAGTCTGAGTGTGTAAGCGAGTCGGTCTCTATGTGCATTTCAATGATATGAACGCAGGAGGAGTGAGCTTTTCTGAGACAATATGCAGGAAACTCTTAAAAAAAAAGAAACCTCCATGATCGCATTATTTCCTCTAAGTCTTCTATTCCTATTCCAACACTGAATCAGCGGTGAGCTGTGACGTCTAACATTTGGGAGTAGACTGCATGGGCTCGAGTGCGGCTCAAGCGAGCGTATAACCCCAGGAAAACACTGGGTGCATTTCTGAGATCACATCTCCAAAACAGTTTTGTTCTGTCCTTCAAAAACTGCAGTTCCTCTTATGGCCACTTGAGGCTGTTTCCAAAAGTGAGTTAATCCCCATAGACTCAAATGCTTAAAATGCTCAACTTTACAGCATTACAAAAGGATGCTTACATGTTTCATGGACAGTTTCTCCTTTTATAGGTGATGTTTTTATTAACTTGTAGTTGCTAACTGTCTGCTCTCACCTCTACAAACTGGAGTCACTGAACTGGACCTCTCCACTACGTTTGTGCTGCTGGTGCCTTCTGGAGCATTTTCAATGGAATTAAATAATATGACCTGCTGTGTGGTGCAGACTATCCAAGAGGTTTGGGCTTCAGTCTAAATATGGTCACTTCTGGCTCCAAAAACCAAACATGTTGGTGGCCAAAACACAAACACTGAGGCTTCAAAATGTGAAGTCCAAAACCAGTAGGTGATGCCACGGTGGCTACGTCCATCTTTTATATACAGTCCATACTTATACAAAATTTAAACAATTTCCCCTCGGGATACACAAAACATGGGAGTTGTTCGTCAACTGTTGCTTTGATCGGTTGGTTTGCATTACTCCGTGACTTCGCTGTTTGCTTAGGTTAGTTCGGATTTAAAGTAACACTTAAAAATACAAAAGTCACACAAAGTGACCAGCGACTCCGGTCTTCTGTAGGTGAAAATCACTGTCTTTGTCAAAAGAGTCTGGTGGCTTTGCCGAGAGTGATTTATTTCTTAGCATATTCCCACAAGCCAATTCACTTTTGTCAGCTGCTTTCACTTTTTAGTTTTAACACTAAGTTACCAAATACCTTAAAAGTCGGAGATACAGTTCAGTGTAGGAGTGCCACTGCGTCTCCCTTCATGCAGCAGGAAAACTTTGAAAGTGAGCTTGAGGTGTAGGGTGAGAGCGGGCAAATACTGACATGGCTTTACCAAGAAAATATTGTCTAATTTTATACAAGACGACTGAGGAATAGCAGGAAGCAGTGGGCTTAGAGCTGAGAGTCACAGACAGGGTGGCTAAGTAAGAAAGTACTGAGAGACGAATACGTGGCATAATTGAGTTTTAATGGGATTTGTGGACAATAAGAAAATTACAGAAGAGTGTCTGCTCTATCCCTTAAAGTTAACAACTTACCATCCATTTAATCCTGAATGAAAAGAGGGTGCTAAAGACAAAGATGACCCAGAGGACGGGGCAAACAATCAGTCCAAGCCAGAAGATTCTGGACTCGGAATCTGACACTTGCTGCTTCCCTGTACCCTGAAGAAGAAAACAGGATATTCATCATGGTTAGGACATCTGCAAATACGATAAGGCCTGCTGACTGTAAACATCTGCATGTATCAACCCCATACAGAGCAAGACGTCAGTATTATGTGGGGTTAAAGCCCAGCATGTGAGCCAGAGCAGATTCAGCAGGGGAGCACCTCACCTTCCTCGACTCAAACACCCAGTGGCTTCGCCCATCATCATCCACCTGGTTCCACCACCGCAGACCAACCATCAACCTCCCAGTGATGTTCTGCAGATGGAGAGATTTATGGCTTCATTAAGGAGATTCCAATCCTTTAAAGCTGGCTGGCAAATGCAAGTCTGACCCTAAAATATGAATTTAATCCACTGAAATAACGTCTCCCAACTTCTGAATTTGGCACACCGTATTCACAAGGTACTTGGTCCAAATGCTGAAGGTCTTGAGTTTAAACTAATATGGTTCCTAGGTGAAATTCCAGATGATTCCAGACGACACCAACTGAACCAGAGATATTATGAAAGGAGGATCTCTACAGGAGATTTCCGAAGTCCTAAAGATGGCACCACCTCGGCACTCAATGAGCTAATCGACAGCCAAAAAAGGAAAAACGTTAGCCATGTTCATGACAATTTCGGCTGTGTGGTGAAAGGCACCAGCTACTTGTTACTGTAGTAACGATGTAAGTTAGTGTACTTTTTACTTTATCTTGACTGAGTGTATCCATACAGTGAATCAACATGGCACTCGCTCAGTGCTCTGAACTGTCTTTTATCAGATTTGACTGCAGATTCTGTGTGTGCAGTTTTCATGTTCCACTGAAATTCAAGTTCATGACTATTCACTTATACAGATAGGGGCTTCAAAATAACACCAGCATTTGTTCCAAGACGGCTTCTGAGTTGCAAGACTTCCTTCTAGAAGAACTTTGGTCGAACTGACCCTGACGTGGACCTTAACCCCAAGTCTAGTTTATGGGGATTTGTTTTTGTCCTCAAAATGAATTCAGGTCCCTAAAATGTGGCCATTTAAACTGATTCAACTAATCACAGCATGAATATTTTAATGGTACTGTAGGCAGTTAAGTTAATGTGATTAAATAAAAAAGCACATTAAAAAAGTTGAACTCTGCCTCATTTCATATTGTATTATGATCGGATGTTGGATGTAGAAACTCTATATAAATCATTTTTTTATTTGTTTTGTTTTTTGGTTTTCAAAGCTCCAAATCATCTGTGGGTTAATGGGTTACCAAATATTTCACCATGTTTCTCTCACATTGGCTGCAAAACCAGTAAAGAAAAAAAGATAACAAAGTTGAACAGCTTTAAGCTTCAAGCTGCTGACAAAACT
>VUQI01025542.1:0-10547 GCA_015106735.1 Paratilapia polleni | reverse complement strand
AGGATAGTGATGACCACAGCAATGGTTTTTATACTTTTCCTCGTTAAATAAGATTTGGTTCAGGTGATCACCTCATCAGTACCTTATTAGGTAGAAACAGGTGTGCTTGTGTTGGAATTCAAGAGACACTGGAATGGAATGACTGTAATATATGTAGAGATGCTGATTTCTGAAAATTTGGAGCGGTCTCTTAATTTTTTCCAGAGCTCTATTATACAGCTCCGGAAAAAATTAAGAGACCACTCCATAATTATCAGTTTCTCTGAATTTGCTATTTATAGGCATATGTTTGAGTAAAATGAACATTTTTGTTTTTAAGATTTCTTGAGCATTAAAGTAATCCAGTGACAGTTGTCAGTATTTCCACTGCTACACAGTAAAAAATAACTGTTGATAGTTAATTCGGCAAACTTCATTTTTTAAATTGTAAACAAATACGGTGTAAAACAGCGCTTATGTTACGGTGTAACTCAGTTTAACACAGTAAACTGAACCTGTCTATCACAGAGGCTGTGGCGTCACTGCTTTGAAAGTGACCAATCACATTAGGACCCTTCCTCCTTTGGGCTCCGCCTCCAAATTGTCAGAAGTCAGACTGATTTGCCGAGCAGAATTCAGCTCCGAGAGCAAAGCTGCCTCAGGTGGATTTAAGACATTAAAAAGACGAAGAAACAAACATTTGAAAAGACACAAGTGAGTGCTGCTAGATAGGCGACAATGCAGCAGAACGTCAGAGACAACAATACACCAGCAAACATGGAGGTGTGTTCTAGGTCTTTTTATTCAAAAACTAGTATTAGTACAGTACAAAATACTTAATTGTGTACTTAAAATGTCTTTGAAATAATCAGAAAATCTACCTTGTGGTTGTTATTCTACATTACTACACATGAAGGCAGCCATTTACTGCTGTACTTGTTGCAGATGGAGCTATGTGAGAGCTGTGTAGATGGAGTTTAACATATCTGATATCCTCTTAGAAAATGTAATCTATGACAGTGTTTCATACTTACGCTCTTCATATCTTTTGTATGGAAAATCAAGAAAGACAATGGGAATTAAAGCTATCACAGAAACTGCAAAAGATTAAGTTTAATTTTTAATATACTTAATGTATGGTTTAGTAGTAGCATTTTTTTCATATATCTAATGAACAGTGGTTTATTTTGGCTCAAAAACAGGATTTCAGTCAGGAATTGGCAGTAAAATTCACTGTGGTGTGTATAAAGGCAAAATAAAAAAAAAACAAAAAACTGTCTCAGTGTCCAAAGATTTATGAACCTAGGTGTTCCATGACTGGTATATTTCCATTTAATTAGATCAGTATATGTAGCTTTTAGTCACCTCCCATAAGAAGGGAGCTTGTGTGTTTACAGGGTCAGTGGTCTTTTGACTTTTTGATAATAAGTGTACTTGAGAGGACACCTCCCCACCATTTAAAGTTACAGTGCGTAAATTGTCACCACCAGTCAGCTGAACTGTGTTTTCTTACCCCTCCCAATTCAAGTGTGTAATCCTAGCTACCCAGTGTTTTACGTGTTTTACGTTTTTACCCCTGCATCACCTCAAAAACTCTGGCCGTTCATCTGTATTGAGTGTAGGCTGTCAGTCTGCTGCTTACCTCAGCAGTGAGAAGCGTCCACGTCTATTTACTCTGGAGGAGGCCGTAAAACTTTGTGAAAGGAGTCCAATACGGGTCGATGAGTCACTGCAGCTCATATCTGACTGATGACAGTGATACTGAGGTTAGTTGTTGAGGATATCCTGAACTTTTGGTAACGCTGCTGTTAGCCACTGTTTTTGCCGCTGTTACTTGGTGTTAGTGAAATTGAAGATTGAAGTGGATGTAACATTTTTGGATTCGGACACTTAGTGAATAAACTTTAATACGATGTGAGAATATAATCAAAGTGTTTATCAGAGGGAAAGTGTGTTTTTGAGGACACTCGATCCTAACGTTAGCTGGCATAATGTTGACTTCTAACCAGCTGTTGTTGCTGTTTAGCCTGCTCATTGTCAGCTGTCCAGAGACGGGAGACTTGCATGTCTAATCTGCTGACAATAAATAATCGGGACAATATCGGGAATAAATAAGCATGTTTGCCTAAATTTAGGTGTTTAGAATGTTTATCAGATTTCCCCTTTATTTGGGAATTCTCATGAATCTGGATCATTTTAATAGAATTCTACTGGGGTGCAGAGGGTTAGGTTGAATTACCTGTTGAGCAGAAAGCCCGTGACTTCGACATCACTTTTAAAATCTTCCATCTGGGAAAGGCTACTGTGCCAATATTTACATTCATTTTATCCCGACGCAGGTCACATTGTCCCTTTCCTTCAATTTTTTGCTTCTTTGGTGAAGGGGACCCCTTCTCAGATGATGAAACATAGGTAAGCATAGCAAAGCATCAATTTGTTGGAAGATGTAATTACACACTAATCAATGTGTATTTATGAGTACAATATTCTGTTTTTCTATTAAATAACCTCAAAAAGTTACTTACTGTTCCTTTGAATGTGCTCTGATGATGGGGCTTGTGGTCATTACAGTAACATTTATTATGAACTGATTTTACATATTGCATCTGTAAATCCAATTAAAATTTTTACTAATTTGCTAATAACATACATGATACATCTATCTGGGTCCAAGTAAAGATTTGACTTCTTTGGAACTCTTTAAAAATGAAAAACTTGTTTCATTCAGAACAAACAGCATCCCTCAGGTTAGGGCTGCACAATTATGGCCAAAATGATGATAATGATTATTTTGTCCAATATTGAGATCATGATTATTTGTCATGATTATTCAGTGATTTTAATGAGAAAAAATGTTTTTATTGCACTGCCATGTAAACAGAACACTGTTTTCACATCTTCACATCTGTACAAATCTTTGCATCAAAATAAATTTTTATCAAAAGGAAAAATAAAATAAAAGGAAATTTTTATCAGTGTGTGAAGGTAGTGACATAACAGCACCAAGAAAGTGACCAAACTAGTGCCCCAAAGTGTTTTTTTCCCCACTTTACCAATGAGTTTACTATATACTCCTCAACATAGAACTCTCTATACAGGGAGTGATGCATAATGAATGACTAGCTGATTTCAGAAACAACTTTTGGGGTTTCAGTTATCAGAGAAAACCGACTCTGAATACTTGCTGGACGTTTTTCTTCATCAAACCCTGAGGTCTGTGTGACTCCTCTCCTCCTGCTGCACCTCAAGCACCTCTCTGACACTCCCAGCTACATGTTCGATTTTCATATTTGACATGATCACATTACTAAACATAATCAGTCTGTCATAAATGTAAAGGCAGAGACAGGAATCACTGGACATTTTGGATTTCAGCTCATAACAGCATCTATGGGCTACATCTTTCTAACACTTTGACTTTGCAGCTGTCGGACTGTCAGCCAGTTCCTCCGCACTCAAACATTTGTTACTGTAGCAGACATTGTTTAAATAAAAGTAATCTGTATGAGGATTATAAAATACTTAAGTACAATCCTTTGTCATGTCTTTATCAGTGACGTTAAAAAAATTTATATTTTTTATTGTACTTTTGATTTACTATTGAAAGATGTTCAGTCTTTTAGGATTAGTCAAATTGAAATGAAAGTAGTTGTGTTTTTTCCCTGAAACTCCACTCCCTGGGTATACACTGTGCAAGGGAAACCAACTGGCAGTCCACCATTTTGTCTACCAGTTTGAAAGCGTTACCGTGAGTCTGGAGCTCAACACTGTGAAGGTAACTAAAAGTGTAAAACTAAAACGTGACTGAGAAAAAGACTAGACCCTTTTAATGTGTAAACTTTCACTGAGGTATCTATTTTGTGTAGACTGGTTATCAAGCAAAATGATGGAAAGGCAAAGTTAATGCCCATGATAGCTAACAATAACATTAGCGTTTAGCTGATCTCAAATATTATCATGTGACAATTTCTTTTTTAAAAGTGTGTAATTCCGTTACATATTTCATAAAAATGAACAAGGTTAATGTGGGGTTTGGGAGGGAGTGTCAAGTTATTATGGCACTGGTTTGTAGAAACATGTCTGCTGCCACAAAATCAGAGAAACTCTATTGTAAATGTGTGAGAAATAATATTACCAGCAAATAGCCACAGCCCCTGTGAAAAGCATGCTAACAGGGGTAATTTAGTACTGCAGTCAGCATAATCATGTCTAGACCTGCCTGAGGATTTGCAGGATTAGTGAGTTCTTTTAAACCCCTTCTTAAAACACATATCAATAGACTGGCTTTCAGATGTCATCTTTGCATTGTTTGTTTGTTTGTTTTTAATGATTTTCTTGGCATTTATTTTGAAGACAGTTTGCTCTTTACATTTTGTAAAATCTTTTTTTAAACTTACTACCTTACTATTCTGCTCTTGGTTTATTATTTTAACTTTGCAACATTCAATATTAATGAATTAAGGTATGATATAAGATATACTCATTTATCCCCATCTGGGATCAATACTGTGTCACAGCAACCAAATCTTTAAACACAACCTGTTATAAAATCTTAAAGTAGAAAAGCACAGTTTAAAAAACAAACAAACAATATAACAGAAAAGAAATAGCTCAATATAGTAAAATTTACACAAAAGAAGGAGCACAATTAATAGAAAATAGAAAAAAGTCCAATAAAAGTCAAATAAAAAAAGAGCTCAATGAATAAAAATCTAAATATAATACAGTAAGGAGCTTCATGAGTAAATATCTAACAAAATAAATACAGGTATTGTGGTATGAAGTGATAAAGACTTTCTGTAGTCTTGTTGCAGTGGAGCTGAAACAGGCATTAAGAGAAAGTGTTCCACTGCCTGTCCAGTAAGTGGTGCAGAGGGTGGGCCAAGTTATCCATTTGTTATCCATTTGTTATCCATAGACATTTAATTATGCTAATGTGTGAACCATATTACACCTATAAATGCAAATAAAGGTTTTATTGATTTGCTAATTCAAGTAATACAATTTTGTATTCCTTACTTTATCAAATGTGTGCCTCAGTTATATCCAAGATAAGATATGGTAAATGGACTGGTACTTATATAGCGCTTTTCTACTCTAGTTGAGCACTCAAAGCAATTTATACTATGTGTCTCATTCACCCAATCACACACACATTTATACAAGCACTTTTTTGTACACTTAAGTGCTTTTCTAACATTCACGCTCTGATGAGCGCATCAGTAGCAATTTGGGGTTCAGTATCTTGCCCAAGAACACTTCGGCATGCAGACTGGGGTAACCAGGAATTGAACCACCAACCTTCCGATTAGTAGACGACCTGCTCTACCTCCTGAGCCACAGCCGCCCCAATATGAGGCAACACCTCGATATTTTCACACTTTGTTTCTCTCTTAATTTGTAATATCTTTGTGGTGGTCAATATTGATTGATTGTGATGGAATTGTTACACAGCAGTCATAGGATTATGTAAAGTTATGAAAGGTCTGACTTCTTTGCAACTCTTTAAGTTTTTATGTTTTATTTGTTTTATTTTATGTTTATTTAAATCAGAACAAATATCCTCTGTCAAGTTATGGTTACAATAAATTAAATCTGGACAAAGGCATATAAAACTGAAAAACTGAATTCAGTGCAGCTACATATATAAAGGTTTATACATTTTGTTCTCTTTCAAATATAAACAGTCCACAAAACAGTCCCTTAAGTACATCATCTAAATCCAAAAGTCATGGTTTCTTACCGCACTTACTTATTTACTTACTTTCTAATTGTACTGTGTTATTCTGATAAAGTCTATGGGTCAACGCATAACAAGCAGCTTTTAATAACAGCTGTATTTGTTTGACTTCAATTGCTTTCATTTATTTAAAGATGGCACAGCTTTAGGTGCTGGTTTAGCACCATATGCAGTCCTTTGGAACTTTGTACCTCAGGTCCAAAGGACAACAGTTAAGTTTTGTTTTCACATAGCATAGTTAACCATTTTCTATTTCTAAGAAAATAAAGTGAAAGTGACTACACCCAGTGAAACACAAGGAGAGTGCTGAGGTACTGTATTCCATTTGCAAGGAAGTAAATCTTCAGGCTACATGCTGGCCTGGCCTAAGTTATTGCAATTACTTCTTAAGAACTCATAGAATGATGGAGTTGTTTTTGACATGGAAAAATCTGTCTTAATAAGGTAGGCCACTTTTACAGGTATTTAATTACTTCTCATTTACTCCATTTCTGTCTGTTACTTTATACATGCAATCAGAGGGATGTGCTTTTTACCTTAGCTACATCTGTTTGACAGATCATATAACTGAACAGTGATATAAATTCCACTTTGATTAACTACAATAGTAAAATGCATCACTAATAATTCAAGTTTATACATAAAATACATCAGTACATTTTCCTCTTGTGGACTCAAACCACAAATAATATGTAGACCAGAGGGGGGAAATCCCCCCACCAGAAAATAGCAAATCACACCCAGAATATATTACTGTATGATATTAATATGATAATATGATCATGATCATTATCAAACATTTACTTGTAATCTAATATTTTAAAACACTTCTACTTAAAAACTGAAGTATATTTAGTTATAGTATAATTAAGGTTTTTTGTGTATTTGTGTATTTTTGAAAGGGTATTTTCTAAAGTTATGGTCTTGTTTCTTGTTGCTTATAATCAAAGTCAGCATGTGAATAATCTGGATTACGGATGGCTGAGAGTGCATTCACAATGGATAGCTCAGAGGAGGAAGAGGTAAACACAGTAGTGTGTTACTGTATTTTTATTTTAGTTTTTTTTTTCATTTTTATTGTTATTTTTGATTATCCAATATACATGGTGTGTCCTGCATTTTCTGAATGGATTTAAAGGTGTTCTATGAAGCACTGGATACCTGCTTTGAGTCTCGCTGTGAGGAAGGAGACACACCACAGTCAGACTGTAAGTGTGACAATTATATGAGCATTGTATCAAGCTATCGCATGTTTAGCAGGATGGAATAAATACTACACTGTTAAAGTATCAATAAATGTTTGCACATGTTTTTTAACTAAAAGTTCAACTTACTGTGGTGATACTGTGAAGTATTTCTCTTTTCTTCTGTCAGATGTTCCACCACCAGGAGACGTAACAGTTCTCCATGCTGGCAGTGAGACTGTTTCTCTTGGTTTGGCAGATAGTGGTTCCTCATTTAGGTATAAACTACAAATAGATTATGCCTGTGACACACATAAAGGCAGCGTGATCGGGGAAGACTGCACCACTATAGATATTGAGAGACTGAAACCTGGGACTGAGTATACTTTCAGCATCACAAGGAGAGCAGAAAATGGAAAGCAAAGCAAAGCAGCCTCAATATCTGTCTTTACAGGTAAAGTATGAAATGAAATGGCTCAACAATTTAAAAAAAATTACAGTAGTTCTCTGAGGTCAGCAGATGTTTCTATGTGACCCTAACGTACAGTATGTGAATGTACTGGTACATCTTAAACTGAGGCATGTTCTTAATTAATTTGCTTTAAAAAGTTGTCAAACTGAAAAGGATGAAAACTTTTGTATTTGTACAAATTGTGTGAGTTGATTAAATTTAGTTTTTTGCTTAACAAGCCGACATCATTTTAAAATGCTCATTAATCTAATACTAGAATTTCCAGTTGTGTGAAACCATTTTATCATTCCCACAGAGCCCAGCCCTCCTGTGCAGATTACTGTGTATGAAGTATGCAGGGAGTCAGTGTCTCTGCAGTGGGACATTCCTGCTGGTGAAGTAGTGAGCTACACTGTGACCTGTTGTAGTGAAGGGGAAATTGTGCAAGAGCTGGCAACAGACAAAAACAGCCTGACCTTCAGCAGCCTGAAGCCAGGGGTGTGTTACTCCCTTCATGTTTCTGCACAACTGAAAAATGGAAGAAAAAGCAAGCCGACAGTAACATCTGTCAAAACAAGTAAGTGAAAAAGTCAATAATATGATTATGCATAAAATGAAATCATAGAATGACTGAGCAGAATTGGAGACATTGAAACACACAGAATTAAATAACAGTTTGACTGCAGAAATATGTTTTGTAAACTTTCTGATATTAAAGACCCTTCACATTAAAGCACCTATATGAACAAAAAATTATCAGATGAGGCAAAAACATAACCAACTGCATCAATAACAGCTGTAACATGTCAAAACAAGTAAGTAAAAAAGTAAAGTATAAAATTATGGAGCTATAAAATAAAGTTAGACAAATAAAATAGATAAAATTAAATACTAGTTTTTCTGCATAAAGCATAAAGCCTAATTTGTAACCTGTTTGATATTAAAGCCCCTTCACAATGAAGCACCAAAACAGACAAAAGACTGTAAAAGATTAACAGACAAGCTTATAAATGGTAAATTGTCTGCTTTATACAACATTTTTAAACTTATATATAATTACTCAGTGCTTTACACTAAAAACCACATTTACACTGTGCTTTGTTTGTAAGCATGCAGCATTTTCACACGCACAGACATACATCGATGACATCAATTTTTATTTACTGTACATCCAGACTGGAGGAGCTGGCAATCAAACCACTTTAGACATTCTGATTAGTGGATAACAAACATTCTGGTAAAATGGTGAGCTTGTAAATGAGTATAATAATATTATTTTATACTTATAACAGTATTAAAGTATTACAGTATTATAGCAGTCAATGTTACAGCTCAGGTTAAATAAAAAAAAAGGAATTCAATGTATGTACTATCGGGTAAGTAATCTTTTGTTAGCTGTAGCCCATACATATGTTTGACTTTCCCCATTGTATGAATATACAGTTAATATCATTTTGTTTTATGTCATTCAGTGATAGTCTCTCTTTCTTCATAGGCAGAAAGGGCAGAACAACATGATACATCTGAAGAATCAAAATACCTACACTTGAATAAAGTTGGAGTTTAAATGTGATATTTGATTTAAAAAATAACTTCATAAAAAGTCCAGCTAAGGCAAACTTAATGCAAACATAATGCAAAAAAAAAAAAAAAAAAAAAATAATAAATTCAAAGGATCATCATGATGGCTTTCCTACTAAGAGTTTTGTTTGAGAATTATGACTACTGTCTTTGATTGTGAGATTAAAGTTGATAAAGATTTGCATTTTATTGTTGTCACTGTGGGCATTTTAGCATGCTATTTTATATTAAGAAGCCCATAAGGCAGCATGTAATCTCACAGTTTAACAATTTACTTAAGGTTCAGTTAACACTGTGAATACATGTATGCTATGTGTTACTTAGGTTTCTATGCCTTTTAGACCATTAAAAGACTATGTTTAATAATTGCTGTCTTGATTCACAGAGACACAGCTGGAGAGCATATTGGAAGACCTGGGCTTGTTTCAGCATTTCAATGTGAAGCTGTCACTGAGTAAAATACTTGAAATTGATGAAAAGAACATTACTGATACATCTGCAAAATGTAATGGAGACCTCCCATGGTATTTTCTAAAGAAACTGATGATGTTTAATGTGACCGCTAGGAATGTGAAATGTACATCAGTGTGTGAGTCAAACTGTCATGAAGAATCAGGGGGTACAAAGTTAGATCTTAAAAATCTGGTCATCAGTCCAAACACAGATGACAAGTTAAACCCCCTTGACATAATCACTGCTCTCTTTCTGTGTTCTGATGGTTTTGTACAGCAGGAAATGGCACTCAAAATGTCCATGTGTCAGTTCTCTGTTCCTCTGCTGCTTCCCAATTGTGACACAAAACAGTGCACACTCATGCTGTGGGCCATGAGAGACATTGTTAAAAAGTACAGACCCCAGTCTCTTTCAGAATCCAAGGGCTTCATTGAAGACAGAATTGTTCTCGCTGAACTTCCAGTGGTCTCTTTTGTCAGACTGGGTGAGTTCTCCTTGTCCAAGTCAGAGATTCTCAATAAGCTTCTGAGCAATTCTCAGCAGTACCATGACACCTTTGTTCACCAGAACATGGAGTGTGGTGACAGTCCAAGAAGAATATCCAATGGACTGGCTGAAATTACTTGGTATCTTCCTTGTGGAAACACAAACATTGATATTTTCAGTCAGCCAGTGGCTGTAGCTAACCTTCGTGGGGACATTGCTTCATTTGAAACACAATACTCCTTTTTGTGTCAGACATCTGCAGCAGTCTTTGTGTTCTTTGACCATTTGGACTCTGACTGCAGTCTGCTTGCCAACAAAGACCACAAGGCACAGATCTTCTTGGTGGGTAACTATGAGAGCAAGAGCTTCACTTTAGATGCTTTGAAAGAAGTAGCAACCAAGTTGGGCTTGAATAACAACAACATCATTATTAAGACAAAGCAGAAAAATGATGCAGACTTTGTGAAAGGTTTGAGGGAAACAGTCAGACATGTAGTTGAGAACTCAAAGATGAAGATGACAATAGAGCAGATGGCAGACATGGCACATAAACTGGGAATCCTGGTTGATGAAGACTCTCCAGAGTGTGAGACTGCAAAGAAAAATGCAGAAGCCATCACTGCAGAAATTCAAGACATCCTTAAAAACAAAGAAGATCAGTTTCCAAGGCAAG
>VUQI01025540.1:9177-29043 GCA_015106735.1 Paratilapia polleni | reverse complement strand
GAGGAGGAGGAGGGGGGGGGGGGGGGGGGGGGGGGGGGGGGTTATTGACACAAAGATTAAATGGATCTCCCTGTAAAACTGCTGGATGAAAATCACTTCTTTCCCTGGTTGATCACACACCCAAATGATCATTACTGAAATAAATATGAGAGCTGGAATCACATGGGCAAATCAATATGCTTGTTAGACTCTTACATCGGAGAATTAAAAGCCAGAGGAGTGTGTAATAGCGTGTTGCCATGGCAGTGCCGTGCCAGAGATGTTTGTCTGAGTCTGTGTGTGTGTGTGTGTGTGTGAAGAAGTGGGGTAATGATAATCACTGCAGTACTTTATGCCCTTTTGTGGCCCTCAATTTAAAAAAATTAAAAGGGAGTCACACTATTGCTTAAAGGGACAATCCAATTATCAGTGCGAGGGGAATTTAAAGTGCTTGAAGGTGTGTCTTTTCAATATAAGGGGTTAAAAAGGAAGAAAAACTTCATTATTCAGGAATCACTAATTGTTATTGCTTGGCTTTAGTTCCAAAATCCAAAGCCAGGGGATTTATGTGCAGTATGGTGCTGCTTCACTGACTGCCGTTTGGGAATTTGGAAAAGTGAGAGAAAATGAGGGGGTTATTTCTTGGGGATGAGGATGTGTTTCTTTGATTAAAACTGACAGCAGCATTAGACATTACAGCACATTTGGGTATTAAGGTATATTTTGCAGTTCAACTCAAATGTCCCGGATCACAGGTGTAAGCAGCAATATTATTCTTACATTTAGGGGTATTTCCCTTTGCAAGATCAACTTTGAACAGATGGCAGTAACGTTGGCTCTCAGTGGATTCGCTTTTGTTTTTTGTTCTTTTAAAATAATGGCAAAAGCGGTCCTCTTTGCCTGTAGAAAAAGTATAAAATTAAATATGCCATGTAAAAGTGGCAGAACATTGCACTTTTATCTTAAGGCTGTTTTTATATTAACAATGGAAAAATGAGTTTGTATAATGTAAAAGGGTCACTTGCAATGACTTAATTCTGCACTCCAGAGAGTATTTTAGTTTCTTTCAGCTCATTGTCTTAGTTTTATGACCCACAGCTTTACTGTTTGTTTATTTTAATTTAATATTTACTTTGGCAGACACAAAAGTGTACCCTGTGTGGTATAGAGCCAAAAGAAACTCAAAACGTCTGGGCTCTGTTCTACAGACTAGGCTAACTATGTAATTTCAATCTTTGCACTATACTGTACTATGCAATATATACTTAATTGGATGCACTTCTTCATTACACTGCATTCAACTTCCTGAGAGTTGCCAGTTGGACACAGGTTACCATGGTTACCCAACCTAATTTGAGATGAACCAAGTAATGATTCACAAATTTAAAAAGTATATTATGCCTTGCAACATGAAACCAATTAAACACTTAAAATGAAGAGTTATTCACATTAGATCTCAGCTGCTTTGATCACAGTCCATTAATGTCTTATATGTGCATCACTACTGCATTTTCATTGTGGTATATTTATGCTGGCATTATGTCCAGTGCTTGCATACTCTAAATAAGATGCTGTTGGTTGCATATTAAGGTTTATGACATGCTAGAAAAATCCATATGCTTATTGGTACATTAGTACAGAATTTCAAACATAGGTGATAATATTTTTTAAAGCAAATAAATAATTCAGCCCCAGAATTTCAACAGAATGCTGATGCAGGAAAAAAACTGTTCTGCAGCCTTTAACACATACCATTTCAAGGCCTGAAAATTCAAGGGGTTAAATGTCACTTGTTTGAGATGCTGAGGCTATAAGATTACAAAGTTAACAAAAGGAGAACAGAAAGAAAAGGCTGAACATTTTTTATACAGTGGAGATAAAATCTAAAAAACCTTCCACACCCTGGGGAACACTTTTGAACATTGGACTGTTTATTTTTTTGTTTGTCTAAAAACTTAACAGTAATAACTTAATACCTCACAAGCATTTAATTTCATCTTAAGTTAGATTTTATTTACTACTGTATATACAATAAATTTTATAGTTTGACTGTTAGTACACGGCCTACTAAACGATATGGGGTGCCACGGTGGTCCAGTGGTTAGCACTGTCAACTCATCGGCCAGTGGCCCTGCTGTGTGGTGTTCTCCCTGTGCCTGAGTGGGTTCTCGCTCATGCATGTTAGTTTAACTGGCAATTCTAAATGGGCCGCAGGTGTGAACGTGAGTGTGAGTGGTTGTTCGGCTCTCTGTGTTAGCCCTGCGGCAGACTGGCCTCTCACCCTGTGACAGCTGGGACACGCTCCTGCCCTCGCGCATCCCCACCCCCCGTTACAACAGATATCAGCTATCTTAATTTGCAAACAATGACTTTTCAGCATATGTATATTTTGACGATGTAGGTAACAACTCAACTTGACTTCTGTATGAAGGTCTGGATCCCTGTCTTTGAGGTGCTTAGATGTGTTTGAGGTTTTCACTTATTTCCTTCAAAAATGCGACTGTGACTCAAACGTAAATTATCTCAATATATGACTCGTCTCACCAGACCTGTTGCTGTACCTGCACTTACTGCCCAGCATCTCCAATCAGTATGGCATCTATGGTAACGTCTGCACCTACAGTCCAACAGAAAAAAGGGACGATCAAGCTTTCATTGACTTGGCACTGAAGAATCTGATGTCTTACGATCTGTACTGTCTCATACGAGTTGCTTCCGCACGTTTAAATTGAACTGAAATTAAATGCTTTTCAACAATATTAAGTCACACTGAGTAAAAATAAATGCTGTATGAAAGCACAAAATGTCCAGACCGACTATCAGTTCTACTTCCATAAATTACTTCTGTTAGCTCAGTTTCCTGTTGTAATGATCCAATTTCATTTTTATTATGTTTCAAGTAATTACTTTTTTGCAGCTTGCCAATCAAAAATATTTGATTGTTAAAGGAGGCTAATGCAGTGGCCTTGAGGTGCAAAACACAACAACAAAACCAACAACATTTCAGGAAACACAATAACTGAAGAGAAAACACAACATTTCACTTTGTGGAAAAGGTAGGTACATGTTTTTATTTTAATATTGAAGAAAATGCCTTCTAGATTTTGAAATACTGCAGTATACCTTAATACCATGGTACTGCATCCTTTATAGGAAATAGTTTTATGAATGCTATACAAATCAATCATTGTTTAACTTTGTTAAAAATAAGAAGGCTAGACCCCAGGGTTCACTTTTTCAGAGACACAGATGATGAAATTCTCTGTGAGCTAATCAAAAGAAGCTAATCAAAGCTTGGACTTTGTAAACAGCACAGTGATGCAGTGTTTACTTTTAATATCAGCCATGTCCAAACCGCATGCTATTAGGCTACAGAAAAAGTACTAGAACAACAGGTTAGACTTTTCACTGTAACAGCCATTTAAACAGTATCCTTTCTGGATGGAACTTCAAGTGTTTGTGACTTGCCTTACGTGTATACTTTAGGCAACCAGTCATCTTCGCCCCCTGTGTCAGTGACTAAATGCTGGGTGGGATGTCAGAGGGCTGCTCTTCACTTTGATGATGATTCACTGTGGCATGGTGCCTTTGATCCTCTCCCCAGCTTTGTGAATAAAGAATACACTTTGATTGACGCTGCGCACATTATGGCCGTTTGAGAGTTGGCAGAGGAGAAAAAGACACGTCTGTCATGTTGAAAAGCCCCTTGTCTCTGCTGCTGAGGGCCAAGTTGGAGGAAAACACTTTTGAGCTGCTTTCAACATCTAACCCTATACAATGCCTATTACTGGAGCCTATCCTGCACAGCAGCTATCTATCCTTTGTCATGTGCAGCATGTTTGATTCAATAGTGTTTGATCAACACCCACGGCTATTTAAAAGCAGAGACAGCCCAAATACAGATTGGGTTAGTTACAGTTATGGGCTGAAATGAACCTTCAGTGCTTATCACACACACACAATGTGACATGGCAAAGTAGAGTAAGGATCAGCCTTAATCAACCATAATGGGTGATAAAATGAGCTTAGCTACTGCTACAAATCACAGCCTTCTTCTTAGCTTCAGATCCTTCTCAGTATTCTAACCCAGTGCAACCTTATAAGCAATCACAAGCATATTATGCAGGGATAACAAGAAAACAAGAGAAAAGGAATATAAGAGCAGCTAGTAACATACAAACCTTGTGTATTGTGTTCTGACTAATTGATGTGTCTGCTTTGAATTGCACAAAATAGATGGAAAAGACAAAACCTGACAAAAGTGACAACAAAATGCAAAATAAATGTGTTTAGAATTTTAATTCACCACTACAGCAATTCATTAGGTACAGTAGATATGCACTGTAAATAATGCATAGCACAAGAGCCTAAACCTCGTGAGGGCTGCCGGTGGTTATAGTACATTAAGGAAATGTGCCCCTAAGAAACGTGACACGCAGTCTTCACTGCAACTGGGGAAATCAAGCAGTCAGTTTTGAATGCAGCCAGGTTTGCTATTGGTCCCAGTAGGGCACATGAGACACATTTTAACATGTATTCAGGGATCTGGGGATTTAATACCTTTCCGTGTTATAATCAGTACACGATATATGTGATCAGTGTGTGGTTACCGAACATTGTCAGGTTGTGAAAGACGGGATAAAGACGTGACCTAGAGATTGCAGTCCTTTCAGGAACCTTTCAGGCAAGAAAAGATGGAGTTTTCTGAGAGCTTTCATGCATTCACACATGCTTACACACATACACAATGCATGTGTGTTAAGTTTCTGTGTCTTCACAAGCATTTGTTCAGCTGAGCTGTGCTGAGCTGCACCCTGTGTACTGGGGAAATTCAAAGCAATCTGCTATCTCTCCTGAACCTAGCCAAGCGCTGACTGTAACACAAAGGACAGCGCAGAACACCTGCTGAGATGATGGAGATGGCTGGCAGCCAAGACGGCATATGGGTCTCATTCTGGTCCTAATGAAGACAACCTGACATAAATATCGGACAAAACGGCCGACTCTGGAGACCTACGCTGTCCCACTGCAACGCTGCTGACATTGACGTAAACATTTGATCATCCTTGGGGTTTTGAGGCAGGAGAAAGGAGAGTGGAAGCGTGGAGAGAAAACGGAATTGGCAATGTAATACGATACATTTAATGCATAACAATAGGGCTTCCCAAAAGCGTAAACACCTCAGTCTTCTTTGAAGCCTACAGGTAACAGAGCATACCATCCACAGTTGCAGGATGAAATGTTTTTGCTGCTGTAAACAAGTGCAAGCCCACAACCTTCACTGGGTGTATGAAGTGTCAGAACACCTCAGTGTTAAAAGAAAAGCTTCTTGGAGCTTGAAAGATTTTGCTATCCTTAAGCTCTGAGCCTGTGTCAAAAAAAAAAGACAAACATCAATCTAGCAAGAACACAGGTAATTAAGGTAAGTCAGAGCTTGAAAAGAGACTGTTTTCATGCTCATTTTCAAAAGCAGCACCTGCAAACTGCACCATTTGAAAAAAGTACAGGGTTTGGTTTGGTTTTTTTTTCTTTTCTTTTTTTCCACATGGTAGAGAATAAAAGAATCCTGTGCCAAAGTCCTGTTCTTGCAGTTGTACTGACTGTCCTGTTCTTTGGCTTAAAGTGACCTCCTTCACTGATTTTTAGGGAAAATAAATGGAACAACAAACCAAAAGAGTAGCACTAATGTCACTCATGCCCCAACCTCTGGTCATGTTGTGATCAATGTGGAAGTCTACAGTCAGTCAGGGAGGCTAACTGTTAAAATAACTGCCTGACAAGGAAGCTCTGGCTGTTTAGAGAGATAATGGCCTGGACCACAGACACAATAATAGCCTCCCTCTGTGAAGAAATGTTGTCCTGCCAGTTCATAGCCCCCTGTGGTGCCTATTTATAGTAAACCCTAATTAATACGCAGTATAATTGAAGCCTGTGAGTAGAGCTGAAACATACAGAGTCCTATAAATAGAGGCCCCCTGCTCTTACAGGGGAAAAGAAAGTCATGCAGAGATGTGAAATCGCAGCTGTCGAATCTCATATCAGTGGACATTTCTTTTTCTAATTCAGCGTTAACATTCTGGGCTAATCTTCAGCCTTCAGAAATACGTTATAAATTCTGAGCAGAATATGCACTTCTGTCATCACTTCACACAGACAAAGAGATTTTTTTCCACAGTCTATGGCAGAAAGGATTAATAATAATCTAATATTGTCAAAGTTCATCAGCTTCCTGCTTCATAGGGCGCACCAGCAGCAACGAATCACAGCGATGACATCTTGGGATCCATGTATCGCAGCTCAAGTCGTAATTCCTTGGAGGTTCAAACCATCCAATTTGGCACTCTCATATTATCACTCTGGCCGTAATCCGTTCATTAGTGAAACAATCTCAAAGTCTTTTTTGATAATTAATGGCATTTAAATGATGATTCGATGTACTGTATATGTGGAAGCAGTCTTCCTTATAGCATGTTAATGATCCACAGCATTCTGCTAATCAGTCAATTAATCACCATCTTATGAATTTAATCTCTTACTTAGACCCTGTTCTACATAATGGGTTTTAAACATTCAAATCCATGCTTGGATTACAAATGAGGCGCACTCTGGTACCATGCTCTCAAACTGGGCTTCCACTGGCAGTCCTTGATTTGAGATGTTATTAGATAACATGTTGTTTTTCTTCTTCAGTAAACAAGGGTATAACCCAATGCCAGTGCAGAATGCACCCATTAAAATTCTTGCAGGGGTGCTATTAAAGCAGCATTTTTCTGTATATCCTTTATGGGTGCACACAGTGCAGTTCATGTTTTTTAAGGGTGGTATTTTCTGATGAAAAATAACCTCTCCGCAATCTTTGGATTTCATTCTGAAAGCTCAAAAGCCCATTTTTGCTTTAGTGATTTCACACAACGGGTGTGAAAACAAACTCATGTTTATTTATCACATACTTAAATCTCTCATATCAAGAGCACGGTTAGTCAAAGTAAGAGTGAAATCCCAGCATCTAAATGACAAAAGTAAAACACAGTGGTGGAACACTTTTAATGCTTGTCTGGATTGGCTTTTTACAAAGAAGCCAATCAATACCACTAAAAGGCTTGCCATTGTTTTGCTAAAATGGTCAGAAAGTGGCTTGGGCAGATATTTAAGCTTTGACTTTCAGTTATTGGTAGAAAGGCTGTTGTTGACATATTCAAGGTTGTGACATTTCTTCCATGTTTTTTGTTTTTTCCAACTTTCAAAAGAGACACTCTTTATAAAAATGACAATCGAAAGGTGGCTGTCGAAAGCAATGGCTATATTAACTATTTTATTAATCATTTACTAATGCAATATACACTCAGGGCCACTTTATTAAATATACCTGTTCATCAATGCAAATATCTAATCAGCCAATCACATGGCAGCGACTCAGTGCATTTAGGCATGTAGACATCATGACCTGCTGAAGTTCAAACCGAGCATCAGAATGGGGACCAAAGGTGGTCTAATTGACTTTGAACGTGGCATTGTTGTTGGTGCCAAACAGGCTGGTCTGAGCATTTCCGAACCTGCTGACCTACTGGGATTTTCCTGCACTGGTTTCCTGATAATGATGAGTTCACTGTACTCAGATGACCTCCACAGTCATCTCAATCCAATAGAGCACCTTTGGGATATGATGGAACCGGAGATTCACATCATGGATGTGTAGCCAACAAATCTGCAGTGACTGTGTGATGCTGTCATGTCAGTTGGACCAGAATCTCTGCGAAATGTTTCCAGGTCTTTGTTGAAACCTAATAAAGTGGCCAGTTTGTATAGACGACCCGACAACTTTTAGGTGTTCAGATTTGAGAAAACCCTAAACTGACTTATTTTGAGAAAATGGTTATAAACAATCTGGACAAAACGTATTCATTAACAACATACTAATGTTTATAACTGAAGACTTAATGTCTTATTAAAATGTGAAGAAAAAACACATTTATTAATTTATTATCAACCTGCATTACATTGCATTATAACAAAAAAAAGAAAAAGGATGAATATCAGCTAGTGGGATTTTATTTATTTTTATCATATTGACATTAGTTGAAAATTTATTGTGCAAAGTAAAATTACTCCAGTTGTCTTTTCTGTTTTTCTGACAAAAAACAGGATATTTTCAACACTGCAGAGGTTTTCAGAGAGACTTGCATTAGCCAAACAGCTTTATTTGTATGACCAGCACATTCTGAATGATACCGTCATGTCTCGATTTGAAACGTACTTCAGCTGACAGAAACACTAATGTGATTTATGCGCGTTCTGCCTGAAGGATCCAGTGACAGGAGGAGCAGGCAAAAATGAACAGAACGAAACAGCGCGACAGATAAACTCTAGTTTCTGCTCAATGTGAAGCTCACCAAACTCGAACTGATGGAGACGTTTCTGCTCAATTAGCACATTTCACTTTCTTTTATCCAGCCTTGTTTTTTTTTTTTTCTCTGAACTAATATTTTGACATGCTGTGTTATTTATGGATGAGGCCAGTGCATAAGGTAAGCTCCTGCTGGCGAGTTAAGTGCTTGGCATCTGTTTTCTTTTATTTATTTATTTATTTATTTTACAGATGCCCCCACAGCCTCCCCAAACTGAACCTGTCACACGCTTCGACACGCACATCAGCTCAAATACTAAGCAGGTCAAAACAGAAACACCTTGAAACATCATTCAGCAAAAATAGAGTGTAAATGGAGCTTGAACTGAAGGTAAAATGAAATATGGACGAGGTTATTATTATCAGTATCAGTTTGAAGCATTTTTGACAATGCGCACGCATGAGTAATAGCTGAAATCTGTGTTGTTTTCTGTTCTGCACATGCACTGAAACAAAGTCACCATAGTCTTTAATCCCTCAGTAAAGATCCTGTTGCATACATACTGCAATCATAATTTCCTTGTTTCCTTCAAACTGCACCAAACTGACTCAATATATGTGCAGGAAATGAACTCTTTGCCATCGTTTATCCCATTTACCCTTGCCTAGGAAGGAAATGCAGTGCCAAGCAATGTTAAAAAAAAAAAAGAGGTGCAGAGCAGTTAGCTACTATATGAGACTTAAAAATTGGTTTCTACAAGTTTCTGTAACAAATCCTCTATTAATTTAACTCCCAGAATTAAACTACAGGGTATTATGGCCACAAATATCCTGAATATATTAACATTTCCATGGGAGCATATTAAGCCATGCAACTAGATGTCATGTGACACATCACAGACAATAAAGAGGAAATAACATCCTGAAGCAGTCTTACATGTGCAATATGTTCTGTCCCATCAATAGTGAAACAGGCTATATTTGAGCCAAGCTGACACATTACTTGGCTCCTCATATGTGGAAGGCCGTTGGCAATGAAACTGTATTATATGGCCCAGTAGTGCTGACAGGTTTCTTTCTCCTTCTCCTCCACCTTCCCTCCTCCCTCTTCTCCTCTTTATTTCCTCCTCCTTTAGGCTTTGGAGAGGCTGGCACGTGGCAAGAGGAGGTGGGGGTAGGATGGATCTTCAGCCCAGTGTAAGAGCCTCCCCCCGGGGAAGCCGGCGTCAGACGCAAGACCTCACGGGCCGTTGACCTGCTGTCTCCATGATTTATGGCGGCTGGGGGCCTCTGGCCACTGCAGACTCCTCTCCTCTCTCTCCTCCATTTCCCTTCACACACACTGCAGGACTGCAAGGAGCCGCACACACTGCACCACCGTCCACAGGAGTATTCAAAAAGGGATTCCTTGCACATGCTAAGCTGCAGCACAAATGTGCATATATCCACTGCATGCAAAAATAAACGGCTTCATAAACATTCCTACACTGCAGCACCGTGTCTCACCATTCAGTCACATGTCCATTAGACAAAGCCCGCTCTCAGAGCCTTCTCCATTTGACGGCGTGTGAATTACAATCAGTCATGGTGTGTCAGCTGTAGAGCCCTTGGTGTAGCTACTGCTCAGGGGCAGAGCTGGATCAATGGAAGTGCGCTGAGTAACGAGGTGATGTTCCTGTTTTCACATGGTCTGAGAGCAATCAGCAGCTAGCATCTTACCCCACACAGGGCTCTGCTTCTACACTGCAATAATTGTCCTCCTCTATGGACTATTAGTGCAGTGACTTATTTTATTATAAAATAAACTGCAGCTAGGCATTTACTCGTGTGCACAAAACATCTGTCAGAGCACCTTAAATACCCTTTTTCCCCTCCAGCCTTAAAGGTTTGGAGTGTCCAGACTATTTTAATTTTTACTTCCAAAAGCTGTGGCCTGAGAGTGAGAGCCAACAGGTGCCCTCGCCATGGTGTTGCCACCACCAGACAAACGCCACGTTTGCCTGACCACCATCGTCATCATGACCAGCATGGCCTTCATGGATGCCTACCTGGTGGAGCAGAACCAGGGTCCCAGGAAAATCGGTGTGTGCATAATAGTGCTGGTAGGGGATGTATGCTTCCTCATAGTGCTACGGTACGTGGCAGTGTGGGTCGGTGCCGAGGTGCGCACCGCCCGACGAGGATACGCCATGATCCTGTGGTTTCTGTACATCTTTGTCCTGGAGATCAAACTCTACTTTGTCTTCCAGAATTGCAAGGCTGACAGGAAAAGTCTGGAGACAGTGGCACGGAAAGCATTGACGTTACTATTATCCGTGTGTGTGCCTGGGTTATACTTGGTTTTAGTGGCTCTGGATAGCATGGAATATGTGAGAACTTTCCGGAAGAAGGAGGACATGAGGAGTCGTCTGTTCTGGGTGGCTCTGGATCTACTGGACCTGCTGGATATCCAAGCCAACCTGTGGGAGCCCCAGCGGACAGGCCTGCCCATCTGGGCTGAGGGCCTGATGTTCTTCTACTGCTACATCCTGCTGCTTATTCTGCCCTGCGTGTCGTTAAGTGAAATCAGCATGCAGGGGGAGCACATGTCACCCCAGAAAATGATGCTGTACCCAGTCCTAAGCCTGGTCACCATAAACATGGTCACTATCCTCATACGTGGTGTAAACATGGTGTTATTTCAGGACAGCCGGGTTTCCACAATCTTTGTCGGCAAGAATGTGGTTGCCATTGCCACCAAGGCCTCCACCTTCCTGGAGTATCGCAGACAGGTGAAAGAGTTCCCCCACCCACAGAACGCAATGGCACTAGAGCTGCAGCAGAACTCAGTCAGCCACACGCAGCCACTGCCCAACGCCACCAGTTTGCCACACGAACCTTCACCAGCGCAGGACGTCATCGACACATGACCGCCAGCACTGGACTCAGCAACAGGACAAACTAACTGAAAGCTCTAGGAGTGGAGGACAGAGAATAGAGAAATCAGCTGCATGACAGGATGATATTCTGCTCTTGTCAAGCCCACATGAACCGCTGTGAAACCATAAGAGATTTCTAGCATCACCTGCCTGTCAGAATATACTGTAAACCTACACTTGACTGAGTGCAGCGAGCAGACTTTTCAAGTCAAAACAAAGGTTTTTATCGTGCTGTTGTGTTTTTAATTGTTTCAAATGTTTTAAAAGTTCAAACTTTATTTAGAGACAATCTCGACCACTGCTCAGCCCAGTGACATTATGTCGTGTAAAATGGACAGCTGGTTCTCCTTCAGTGAGTATCTTGTATTTTTTTAAAGGTCACTTTTATGACAGTGCATCTGTGGCATTTCCTTTGAATTCCAGCACCAAAGGACATACCACTCAGCATGAAGCACTGATGGAAAAAGAGGAGCAGAGCGCGACAAGGGTCATTCATGAGAGGCTATCTGTTCTGTACTAGAGCAAGGTTGATGGCTTCCCTGTTTGGTTCTGCTGAGGAAGGTGCTCTGTGGGAGCTGCTGCAGACCAAAAGTCTGATCAAAGCACCGGTGCAAATCACTATACCATCCACTGCAGGCATCCAAGAGTGTGTTAAAGTAGAAGGATGTGTGTATGTGCACACAAGAGCATGTATGTCTGAATGTTTGACCACAGGAGGTTTAGGCTATTTCAAGTTGTTTTGGAACAGATGCAGGTGTTTGATGGGTGTGACGAACTGCAAATGAAACAAAATACATAGATTTCAGAAGCAAAACAAGATGATGGGGCAATGATACTTCTTGATTCCTGTACTGTACATTCCTTTACAACTATCTCAAGCCTTGACGTCAGAGAATCCCAACAACGGCTCACTAAAGAATTGACAAAAGTAAAGAAATACAATAATACAGAAAAAAAGAAATTTCAGATGTTATTCAGTTCATTATTATTATTATCATTATTATTATTATTATTATGTACATTCTTTACATGTTGGAGGCCAATGATGTTTTAATAAAAGTAGAAATTAATAACTAATAATGAAACCGTGATTTCTTTTTCCAAGATGATTAAATAAATATCATTTTTAGTTGAATTAAGGATTATTTGGTGCTTGTGTTAGCATTTTGAAAGCAACAGCTACCTAACAGCAACATGTTTTGCACAAAAGAATCCACACAGCACATAAATATTTAGCCTAAGCAGCCTTTTTCTGGGATCCCGAAGCATCCTCTCCCTAAGGCTACCACGTTTGGGGGAAAGCAATCAATGAATTTATTCTCAAGATGTGATAATAATGTATGAACCTTTTCTCGGTTTCTCCCTTTTCCTCCCAGTTCTCATTATCACCTTCCAACTTGCTTTTTTTTTTTTTTTTTTTTTTTTTTTTTTTTTCCCTTTTTTCCTTTTTTTTTTTTTGGTTTTTTTTTTTTTTTTTTTTTCTTTTAATTGTGAACAACTCATCTGTTATCATCATTATTATGGAGGGTCTTTTTTCCCCTGAAAATTATCAAGATCATTTTATCGCCTAGCCTTAGTCTAAACAGGCAGTATCATTAATGGCTGACTCATGACGCAGCTGTTAATTAGTTAGGAGACTGAGCACTGTAAGTGAGCTTTACTTTGGAAGATTTTCACTCTTGAGCACTGAAAAATGCACATAGTGAACAATGGGACCTTTGTATGTTTCTGATTGAGAAAATAAAGCCACTTCCACTTTAAATAATGACAAAATGTACCGTATCTCATGTGCCAAAGGTGTTGGATGATGGTGATGAGGTTTTTGTGAGATGTTTGCTTTTATTGATTGTGAATGTTGGGCTAATGTAAATGTTTTTTAAACAAACATTTTGCTGTCATAGGAAATGAGATTCTTCTCGTTTACGCGATGCTTTGTGACCTATGTCGTTTTGTAAGGCGTACACATTGTGTATCTGTACTGAGCAAATAAATGTGATATTATCTCAGTCTGTTCAACTGAACTAATTCATCCTTTGAAAATAAGGAGTGTCAAGGCTAAATTTTTTATTTTCTTGTTGGTTTCTCAACGTTTTCACTGGTCAAATGTCAGATCTCTCCAGCAGCTCTCTGCTGAATTTCAGCTGAATTTGCATGCTACCGATACTGGTGTAAAATATGTGGCAGTTGACATTGTTTCTTCCTTTGTCATTTCTATTGAGATGAGATGCATATTTTGCCTGCTCTTCTTGTGCTGAGGCAGTAGAACCAGTGCACAAATGGCACAGAAAGTAGGGCATGAGACAGACTATTAAGATTTAATCATGGCTGATGCTAAGGTGAGGAAACTGCACTGTGGGTAGCTTAAGCATGTGCCAGTTAACAATTATTTGTAAATAAAAAAAGAAGGAATCACATAATTCAACTCAGTTATATTTATGTATATATATTTTTAAAAAAGCTTACATGGCATTAAAATATTCACCATTTCTTCTATAATTTAAATTTAAATCCAGTTAAATAATAAAAATGTTCCACTTTGGGTTATTTATATGAGGGGGGAAGGTCTATGGTAGATTTGATAAATATCACCCTATGTTCTCTTGGTGTCTCAGTAGGGTCCTTCAGGAGCAGAGAAAAAATAACAGAATGACATGTCAGCTATTGTGTTGAGTCAGAGAAAATCAGGGACATAAACAATAGAGGGCTAGCTATTCAGCCTTCTCACGGAAGCTCTACTCTAGCACTTTACTCCTTGCTTTGGATACACACATAAACGTACACACAGTCACACTGTAGCTCTGCCGTTTGTGGCTTACCCCAGTGAAGAGATTTTATTGTTGTTCTGTCAAAAATATTTTGTTCCTTGACTTTCACTCAGTTTATAGATGTTTTTTTTTTTTTTGATTCCCCAGCAGTACTTGTTACTGACAGTAGAAAGTGCTTTGATGCATCTATAGTGTTTGTAAGGACATTTAAACAGAAACAGACTGGTGAGCTTGAGAATAGAGGGAACTTTCTACAGGAAAGGCTGTCTCAAGTTAGGCACCTGAGATAGCCTAAATCCAAATGAATAAATAATTGTGGCAACTCCTCCAAGAATCTTAGAATAAACTATCTGCCGGGCCCACCTTGGAGAATTGGTGCTTTTCCTTATTCTCTGTCTGTATAAATACATATTGTTACAGTGGTGGATGCTAATGCTAAACATGGTCAAAGTTTCAAAAAGCTCAACTATGAGCAGTCTCAGAACTTGAGACTGCTCTTAATTTTCTGGTCTGGGAACTGTATGATGTCAGTGAGAGTGCCTATCCTTGATGAGGTCACCACAGGAAAACAGCTCCAATCAGAAGAAAGTTGAGAGGAGAGGAAAGGAGGCTAAAATTATTTTTAATTATTTTTTTTAGACAGAGGATGAACAGAGGGACTGCACCAAGACCGAGTGAAATAAAAGTCTAAAATATGGACTTGGAAATTATTATAAGAGGCTCTCTTAAAAGGGAAAGGGTGGTCTAAAGTAGAGTCTAACTGATTTATTAGGGGGCCAGTATTATTGGCCGAGACTGGCTATTTGCTGATCTGTCTGTATCAGCATTTAGAGACGGGAGAAACACCCCTCAACTGTGAGTGTTGATGTTGCATAGTTTGTCCACCAGAGGGCACTCCTCATTGGCGTCACAAGTGTTTGGAATATATACGTATGTATATATATTCCAAACACGTGTTCCTGATTTAAAACTATTTAAAACACTGAGTTCTAACTGGAGGCTTCCCAATGAGCCACAATATTAATGTCTTCATAAAGTTTTTGTTTAGTTTAGCTAATTTGCGTAAATATTTGTATAAAAGAATCCTTTTCATATATTAGAGACCTTAGAGAATATGAAAAACGTTGTGCTTTGTTTTACCTTCGGTAGGGATATCTCGAAATGTTTGCGGCATTTCCACTGCATTGATTCTCCTTCAGCCTCCTCTCATTGATCTCAACTGCCTCCCTGTTTTCAGAGAGAAACACATGTAAAACCTGAGCAGACACTGTATTATTTTGGTTAGTAGGCCCTATATCAGTCTCTCCCTCATGCTCCCTCATCGTGTCTGCTTGTTTTTGATCTGCGAATTTGCACTGCTCTTGGTACAATGCTGGTTAATACTGAAATGAACTAGCTGGGTCTTTTTATAAAAATTATAGCGGACCAGTAGATCACCCTGCGATTACTTAATAAATCTGTCCCATAGGCAATAAAATTAAATGCCTCTTATTTTCTTGTATTTACCTACTGGATAGTGATCCAGTGTAATTCCTTTCCTCCTTTTTGTTTAGGATTTCCATGACCTAAAATTCCATCCATCTATCACTTATCCCAGCTGACCCAAAGTAAAAAAATAATTTATGATAATCCTAAAGGCTGCACTATAACTGCAAACCTTACTAATGCAAACTGAACTCTCTATTTCTTTTTTCTGTTAACTTCCTCTCATGCTTCCGTACATTATCTTGAGACACGCTACTCTCATTCTAAACTTGTCTTTAACTGAGCTGACAGACAGGGAGGAAGCTAATTGGCCATTATGTCAGAGGTCTTTGTGCATGCTCTCGGCACTTAAGATAAGTATGGCTAAGTGGTGCTTGTATAAACATGGATGGTTATCTTTCACTCAGAGATTGTAGCTCAGTGTAATGTGCCCTTCATACTGGATGCAGATCAACGGTGAACAGATTTCTGAGGTGCAAGTGAGCGTTTTTAGTAGCCTTAAGGCAAAATGTTCAGTCAGTTTGGATTTCACTGATGCACTTTATGCCAAGGCCCTTGCAAGTTTAAAAGATGCACTCACCAGACACTTTATTAGGTACTCCTGTTCAACTTTTTGTTGAACAGTAGTACCTAATATCTAATTAGCCAGTCACATGGTAGCAACTGAATGCCTTTTGGCATGCAGATGTGGTCAAGGCAACCTGCTGAAGTTCAAACCAAGCATCAGAATGGGGACGAAAGGTGATTTAAATTACTTTGAACATGGCATGATTGTTGGTGCCAGACAGGCTGGTCTGAAAAAAGAGAAAATACCCAGTGAGCGGCAGTTCTCTGGGCAGAAATTCATCGTTGATGCCAGAGGTCACTGGAGAATGGCCAGACTGCTTCGAGCTGACAGGAAGGCAACAGTAACTCAAATAACCACTTGTTACAACCAAGGTATGCAGAAGAGCATTTCTGAACACACATGTCAAACCTTGAAGCAAATGGTCTGCAGCAACAGAAAACCACACTAGGTGCCTACCAGCTAAGAATGGACTGGTACTTATATATAGCGATTTCTACTCAGTTTTGAGTACTCAAAGCGCCTCATACTACATGCCACATTCACCCAGTCATACAGCACTTTTATCTATACTTAAGTGCTTAGCTAACATTCACACACACTCACACTCCGATCCGAATGCATCGGGGGCAGCGTGGGGTTCAGTAGCTTGCCCAAGGATACTTCGGCATGTAGACTAGGGGAGCCAGGAATCGAACCACTGACCTTCCGATTAGTAGACGACTCGCTCTACCTCCTGAGCCACAGCCGCCTCCAAAAGAACAGGAAACTGAGGCTACAATTCACACCGGCTCACCAAAATTGGATAATAGAAGATTGGAAAAATGTTGCCTGGTCTGATGTGTCTTGGTTTCTGCTGTTACATTTGGATGGTAGGGTCAGAATTTGGCCTAAACTACATGAAAACATGGATCCATCCTGCCTTGTATCAACAGTTCAGGCTGGTGGTGGTTGCGTAACAATGTGGGGGATATTCTCTTGGCACACTTTGGGGTGCTTAGTACCAAGTGAGCATCATATAAACACCATAGCCTATCCGAGTATTGTTGCAAACCATGTCCATCCCTTTATGACCACAGTGTACCCATCTTCTGATGGCTGTTTCCATCAGGATAACATGCCATGTCACAAAGCTCAGATCATCTCAAACTGGTTTCTTGAACATGACTGTACTCAAATGGCCTCCATAGTCACCAGATCTCAATGCAATAGAGCACCTTTGAGATGGTGGAACAGGAAACTCGCTTGCATATACAGCCAACAAATCTGCAGCAACTGTGTGATGCCATCGTGTCAATATGGACCAAAATCTCTGAGGAATGTTTCCAGCACCTCAGCTGGAATTAAGGTTGTTCTGAAGGCAAAAGGGGGTCCAACCTGGTACTAGCAAGGTGTACCTAATAAAGTAGCTGGTGAGTCTATATTAGGGTGTTTTTGTTTTTGTTTTGTTTTTTTTTAAAGTCAACATGACTGACCTCAGATCATTAGATATGTTACTGTATGTTATATTGAAGGAGAGGTGCAGTATAATTCAGATAACGCCAACTTTGTAACAACCAAAAACAAACCAAAAATTACTGTAAAGTTCATCTTGTTAAATCGGTTTCACTTACTGACTTAACGCCTACACTAGTCTTTAAACATCACAACCAACTGATTAATCCTTACCCTAACCCTCATCTTAACATAATTCTAATCTTAACCTTAAAACCAATTATTAACCCTCAAACAGACCTTTGAAGGCACAGCAGAAAGTCAGGACATAATGTCTTCATTCCCAAGGTCTAAAATTCAAACCAGTCCTCACAAAGATTGCCATACATGTACACACATGGTCAGCGTGTTTTAGGGTGTGGTATAGGTTGTGGACTGGACCACTGTTGTTGATCTCTAATCCCCATTAGCTTGCTTTGTTTAAATATCCCTTTCTTCCTGCATTTCTTCTCATACTTGCATTATTTTTGTTGCACTCTCTTCCTTAGTGGAAGTTGGAACAGAAACCTCGGAAAAAGGAGGGACTTAATGGGTACAGTAACAGAGTGACCAAGAAGGTATAATTAGCTACAAAGGGAGCAAGAGTGGTTTGATTACACTGGTGATTTAAATGAAGGGTTTTCTTTTAATATGTGGGTTTAGTTTATATCTACTTTGAGGATGGGGTTGCAGGATTGTTTACTTGGACAGAATTTGAAACCCTATAGGGATTAATAAAGGTTTAGTCCTGCGAAAGTAAAAACTCTGGGTGTAGTTTCTGCATTCCCAGCATGTAGTGGAAACATTTTCTTACATGGATGAATGGAGTTTTACAATAACTTGTTAATTTAACATGATTTTGGCCGAGACATTATAGGTTCTCACTGCTGAGTGAAAGGCTACCCTCTTTGATCGCACAGACTCCCTCATTATCCACTGATGGTGTGACGGTCCCAGCACCAGGCTGCAAAGTTCAATGAAGATCACCCAATACAGAGTCCCAACTTCATACTCATTTTGCCCACAAATGCTATATAAAGCTATCTTTAAACGTGTGTTTGATTTATTGTGTAATGATAGGGTTACATTTGTTATTTAGAGGCTGTGGCTCTGAAATACACTGATCATGAATAATGAATTGAGTGGTGATTAATCTTTGCAAGGCAAGGCTAGTTTAGACTAGAGTATTCACTAATCTGTATGTGTGGTAGATCCACTGTGTGGAGGGATATGCCAAAGAAATACATTTCCCCAGGCTTGTATATGTATTGTGTGCAGTCTCTGCATATACAGTGAAAAAGAAAGTTTTCACATGCCTCTATGCAGTCTTTTGAAAAATTAAGTACAAACCATGATTCAGTAGCTTGTTAGGACCACCTTTAAGCAGCAATAACTTGATGTAATCATTTTTTGTCATTTTCTGACTTTATCAATCTCTCACATGGTTGTGAAAGAATTTTGGCCCACTCTTCTTTACAACTTTGCTTCGGTTCATTGAGGTTTGTGGGCATTAGTGTATGCACAGCCCTCTTAAGGTCCCACCACAGCATTTCCATCAGGTTGAGGCCTGGACTTTGACTGGGCCATTGCACCACCTTGAGTCTTTTCTTGTTCCGCCATTCTGTTGTAGATTTGCTGCTGTGCTTGGGATCATTGTCCTGTTACATGACCCAATTTTGGCCAAGTTTTAGCTGTTGGACAGATGGCCTCACATTCGACTCTAGAATAGTCAATACTCAATACTTAATGACTGCGAGGTGCCCAGGTCCTCCACTTTGGTCTCCTCTGTCCAAAGGACATTGTTCCAGAAGTCTTGTGGTCAGACGCAACTTTGCAAATCTAATCCGTGCTGCCATGTTCTTTATAGAGAGAAGAGGCTTTCTCCTGGAAACTTTTCCAAACAAGCCATACTTGTTCAGTCTTTTCTAATTGTACTGTTATATAATAAAGTTGGTCAACTACTATGGTCTACACTGAAATATAGCAGGGCTACTAGATGGATTGTGAAAATTTTGTACAGATATTCATCTTCCCAAAAACATGAATCTTGGAATCTTTTTGATTTTGCTTGCTTTTTCCTCTAGTGCCATGAAACATCTTACCAGTTAAATTTGCTATGAAAGTTATTACTAACACTGTCCAGTCCATAATGTTTTTGGTGAGCCTCTGAATTTTTCTAGAAAAATTATCAGGTTGAGAAATGTGAATTTGTCTAAAACGGTCTTTCAACCAAATCGTATTGCATAGTACTACTTTAGCATGATAGTATTAGCATTTTGCTGACTTTAAGCCTGTAGACTCTTTTTTTTTTTTTTTTTTTTTTATTCTGAATTAACA
>VUQI01025539.1:0-12845 GCA_015106735.1 Paratilapia polleni | reverse complement strand
AAAGGGAATTTTTTATTTTTTTTTTTTTTTTTTTTTTTTTACTACATTATAAATAACTCTGTGGAAGACAGTATTTACTTATCTTCTAAAAAAAATGCTATGGTAACTCCAATATATAAGGCAAGGTGACAGACAGGAATAAGCAAGTACTCGTTTTTGTGCACTTGCTGCTGTTTCCAAAGTTGCTGAAAAAAAAAATTGCTGCTAATCAGACTGCAGAACACCTGAAAAAAGTAAAAAAAAATAAAAATAAAAAAATCACAACTTATGCCACCCTATTTGAATGTTAACAGAAAAAGTTGTTTGAGCAAATTTAGGAGGCATAGAGGGAATAGTGTTTTGGATTTACATAATGTGTTTTATACAGTTAATCACCCGTTCTTAGAAAACTTCGAAATTACGAAATAACCCTAACTGCATTAAACTGGGAAAAAGACTATGTTGTATCATACTCAGTGTGTTTAGGTTAATAACATTCTATCATTATCAAGAGCTTGTAACATGGGAGTGCCACAAGGATCAATATTGGGGCTGCTGTTATTCAGCTTGTACATCAGTGATCTTCTATCTACATGTAAGTCCTGAGGTGTGCAAATGATCAAGTCATTTTTCATATTTTGGAAAGAAGCTGAGCATGTAGCTGTTACATATAATGGACAAAGTGTCAAACTGGCTTAAATCTTCATGCCTTACACTGAATATTGAGAAATCTGCAACAATGTATTTCACTAGAAAGTGTAAATAAAAGGCTTTTCCAAATGCTGCTGGTCAAATAAACAATGTAGAGGAAGTTAAATATCTAGGTGTTATCTCAGATCACATCAAGAAGACGTGCCACACATATCAAAACTCACTCAGTGACAAAGAATGCAGGGTGTACCTGAATGCAATCCTACCTTCTGTTATCTACTATTGTATCTCTTGTTGGTCTCAAGCACGACAACCTCAAAACAAGTGAGATCACTATAAACAAGCCTTTAAAGTTCTGGATAGGAAACTTCAACAATATCACCCCTGTAATAGTCTTAGTAAACACACTAAGTTCACAATACTGCACCTCCACTATTAAAAAAAGATTTGTACAGCTTTGCTTAGAACAGAGGTGCAGAGCTTCAAGGACAGCTGTTCCCAGATTTATATTATATTATATAAAACATATTATTCTTGTCATTATTATTATTATAATAATTATCATTATTATTATTATTAACATTATTTCTGCATAAGTGAGCCTTAACATACAGTATGCTTACAGTGGGAATTTTTTCTATCAGGAGTATATAACATCTAAAACAATTTATTGTCATACAGAAATAAAACAAAAAAAATTACACAAACAAAAGAGAGAATAATCTATCCTTAGGCTCTGTTAACAAAAATCTAATATTTGGCATACGGCTATAAAGTAAGTACTTAACAGTCTGTCTGTTATTCTTTCAGGTCAGATGTAACGCCACTTTTTGCTGCCCCTGTTTTTAACGTCAACGTGTGGCTCATTAACGTAAATTTTTCCAAAGCAGCGCTGTGAAGTGCAGCTTTGAAACAAACTCCATTTGGACTTATTCTTTCAAACTCTGTGGCACAAATTATTCTGTCTTGAGGAAAGACACCTGTTAGACTTGGTCACAACTTATTCTGCCCTCTTTTCTTCATCCTCCATTTGTCTTTACTGTTGTTGAAAGTAGCGACAGAGCCCCTCCCAGCTTGTAACACACTGTTACGCTACTTTGCTAACTAGCATTTCACAAAACGCTGTTCAGTGGGGTTCAGTTTATGTTTGACAAATTGTTATGTGCCATGATATTTACCCTGTTGAACAGAGTTAGCTTTGGAGTAATAACTGCTTTCTTATAATAATGTATACAAGTAATGTATGATTAGAACTGCGAGTGAGAGTGTGAGCCATTAATACATGTCCCCTTTCCATACTCTTCAGTGTTAGAGGTGGCCATAATATAATACATTAAAGCCACAGCGGACATTTTATGCGTTCAACTGATTTGAAGTACTCGTATCATGCATTAAAATAAAAACAGTATTCTGGCACCCAGCAGTAAATGCGACTAAAAAAAAAAATGTTTGATTGTTTTGTAGATTAGCCAATTAAATGCATCAATAGGATAAATGTCAGCTGTCAATCTGGTGGGTCAACATGGAGAAAGCATAGACAATGACACAGACTAATGCTGCTAATGCTGCTAGCCCAAGTTCACATGAGGACTGTGGACGAGTAATAGTGGTGGAGCAGCAATCGTAGCACTATCAAGACAGGGCTCAGTTTGAAGTTGACTGCACAATTATGTCCGGCAGAGGAAAAAGGTGCCTAATTTAGGATTACAATCAGCATTTTCCTAACATACAGTTAAGACTATTTAACACTTACTTTGAGGGCATGAGAAAGAGTACAGCTTTATGCAACTGAATCTGAATTGTCTGGGCCCAAAGAAGAAAACTGTGTGCTTTAGGTAGGCCATTTTTCACTGCAGCTTTATTCAAAGTGTTTGACTCCTTAAGATGTTGTACTGCACATGGCATATATAGAATGTAACAGAATATCAGTAATTTAACATGTCAGAATAATAAATGCAGGTTCAAGTTAATGCTGTGTGGCTGTAAGCTACCTTCTGTTATAGTGTGCCAAAATTCTGTGCTTAGGAAGGGCGAATGCAGTGTGTAGTCTTAACATGAGTAGGTAGGTGGGCCCATGGCAAGTGTGTGTCCAGGGCCAGTGGTCATGATAATCCGTACATGCTCACAAGGATCCAACTCCCCTCACAAGTAAATGTCTGAACGTTTTCCTTACAGGACACATGTGCAATACATTGATTATGCTGAGGACAGCCCTGCACACACGGCAGGCAGTGATCAGAAACCGTAAGGTGTTTATATGACACATTAACCCAGCCTCTATTTGAGTAGCATATTTGGGATTCAAAAACAGATCACTGTCAGGATACTTATGTATAAGTACAAAGGCACTAATTCTGTCTGGGCTCACAGAGCAAGGTTTTCTGTGTCACGCTTACAGGGGAATATACAGGGAAACACTAAAATAAACCGTAAAAGGTAACTACCAGAATACAGTGAAGATATACAAGTTTAAAGGTCAGTCTCTTAAGATAAGACTGTGTGATAATAGTTGACTTCTTTCTAGGTCAAACATTTCCTAGGTAGACTGAATCTTTACATTTGCTGGAAGGCTTCACACAGACACACATTGTCAAGTCTTAAGTCAACAGTTTAGGTGTGGGCAGTCAGTATTTTGTTTTCATCATCCTAAACCACAGCCGTACCATCTAAAGTAACATGGCACCTGGAAATACCAACTGCAGACCAGAAAGTTTATGCTGTCTGTACTGCTGATGTCAAGGAGACTGCTGTAGTTATGCATGTGGCTTCAGAAAGAAGCAAATGAAAGAAATAAGATAAAAGAATGGTAAGGGATTCAAGGTAATCTAAGGAAAGGGGCAGGGGGTTTAAGTGGCTCCCTGTGGATCAAATGTGGGACAGGCCATTCCACTTCAACTAAAATGAGTAATCCTGGTCAGAAAGCTTTACTCTGAATGGAGCACAGCAGAAGGCCAGCAGGTTTGACCGGCTTTGGCCTTCACAGTTATTAGGTCAGCCAGGGTGCTCATTACCACAGCAATACTCTAAGTGTGAGTTTTTCTATTTCCAAAGCATGGCAAAATGAAGATGCTCAGTGGGTTTAGTTTACTAGCTGAGTCCTGAGATTCTGAACCAAAGGCGTTAGGAAACAAGAGTCCATAATCCAAGCATAAATATAACATCACAACCACAAACCGTTAGCTAACGTTGGGTATTTCAGGTTACCACAACACGCTGAAAACGGCTGTGTTAGCAGCATCAGCAGCTGTGGCTCTCTGGCCTCAAGTTAACTGCGAGATATGGCTCATGTTAGCTTGTCGTTAGCATGCCGCAAACTTGTAAAACGGTTCACAAAACACTAAGCGTTATAATATTTTACCACCTAAAACTGCCCTTCCTTTACTGATGGCTCGTTTATAACTAACTGGTATCTGACCGTGCTCGCAAAGAAGTTTTGTCACAAACGTTAACCTAACCCCCAGCTAATACTGGCGACTCCTGCTAGCCCGCCTCGTTAAATATTAATCAGGCAACTTTAACTGTACGAAAAAACAAAGTTAGTCATTTAATTAATTTAGTTTAACGGCCCGTGTCCGCTTACCCGAGTCTTCCCTCCTGTAACTGCTACGCTGAGCGGCCGTGGGTCTCGGTTGTTGCTGAGTCTTGTCCTATGTCTCAGCCCATCTCCCCTGATCCAGGACAAGGCTCCCACACTGCTACTGCTGAGCGAAGATCGCAGATCGTCTCTTAGGAAGATGATCCCTCTGATGTTTAAAAACCACAGATAGATAGCAGAGGCGTTTCCAGGATTTTTTAGATGGGGTGGCACAGGGGGGACCAAGAACCCAGCAGGGAGGACCCATTGGAAATCAGAATATTTAATCAGAAATATTTAATCGGTGTGGAAAACACAATTTTCAGGTTTATGTGCAGCCTTGTGTGCTAAGTGGAGCTATAATCCTACTTAAATATCTTGATAGTGCACAATTTGTATATTCAAATATATTTAAAGTACCTACAGAAAATGTACTTCTGTGAAATTATTATTAGAATTATTGGATCATAATTATTGATTTATTGGTGTGTATATCTCTTTAATGTTGCAGCTGTTGATGACTTTAATCATTTTAATTACTTATATATTGATGGGTAGCTTGATCTATAATAATGCCGTTAATCCGAAGAATAAGTAACTAAAGCTTTAAAAAGTAAAATAGTATGGAGTACGAAGTGCAATAACTGAATCGAAAATATAGTTGAGCAAAAGCAGAAAGCAGCATAACATGGAAATACTTAAATAAAATACAAGTACATTAAACCTCAACACTTTTTGAAGGGAAGTTTCAGTAAGCACATGCATCAATGTCTCCTCATGAGGGTTATAAATAACAACTTTTTCCAAATTAACAATGACTAAAACTAAAGACTTAGTTTGGATCAGACCTTTAAGCCAGTATTTAAAAATATATATACAGATACTGACATGTGTTTAGTTTGACTGAAATCTGCTCAGTTTAAATGTCAGTGTTATTTAGGTTATCCAAAGAGTTGGTGCTCGAAAAATTAAAACAGAGTGAGAGGTCTTTATGTATGAATCTGAAAGTAAATCACTGGGTGTCAACCTGATGTTAACCTGCACGGAAAGTACCAGAGTAGTGATTTAGCGACATCTAACGTTTAAAGGCTGCATCCACTGAGGCCTGTGCACATCCTATGATTTTACGTTGGCATTTGTAATTGCGTAACATTTATTTAGAAATCCGGTGAACAAAGGAAATCTTTCTTCATGCAAAAGTACCTCATGTTATGTATTAAAAATAATAATAATAATAATAACTAACCCTAACTGTTTCTGCTACTGTCTGTCCACAGTATAACTGCATATTCTGTTCTCCACTGATTAGAATATTTTATGCGTTCATGGTTCTTCTGTATTCATTCAGAAAATACATGCAACTCTCAGACCCTGCATCCAGATGCCTCAATAAATGTCCTCACTTCCTGAAGATAATGCCTTGGCATTATTTTTAACTGCAACGGTGACACGGCATGTGTTTCAGTGTATTAAAAATATTTACTTTGCACGTATACAGCCTTAAGTTGCAGCAAAGAGGAGTGTGATGCAAATGCATGTGGTCACTGATTCCACCAGCACGGGGTTGTTAGAAAATGTTCTGCGGTTTGTTTGTTTTTTGTTTTAAATTAAGTGTGCTTCATGCCTAAACTCCAACTTAAAATCTTAAAAATATGAAAAGAATTGCTTCAGCAGTCAGTGGGATAATGGGTAGGTTGCTACCAGTGCCTTTCACAACTGTTCTTAGTCATAACAGCGAGTCAACCTGTCTTGCATGAGCAGATGATGGGCGTGAACAAACACAGGAACACGTACTGTCTGCGGTAGGAGAAAAGTTTGAAGAGGAGGAGGGGAGGGGTTGCAGATGTTCATCAGGTTCATGTGAGGTTTCTCGCTTTCTCTTTACTGTGAACTTCTTACTCCTCTCTCGTGGCGGGTTGACAGAGGTGGCGACCATGGCCGAGGAAGAGGAGGGGGATACCTACCGAGAGCTGAAGCTTTTTCATCAGCTGTGGCCTCGCCCCAGATTCCGCTCTCAAAGTGATGCCTCCGGATTTCGAGCAAGAGTGCTGTTCAAGCTCCGGGGAGCCCGCTCAGGTAGGGGAGATCTCATAGTGTGCCCCAAAACTGTAGGGCTCTTTTATAGAACCAGTAGCAGGAGACAGAGTTTTGAATAAGTTTTGCAAGTTATACCAGTTGCTTCTTGCTAGACAACATCTCCATATTACTAATAAAGAAATGGTGACTTCCTGTTCTCCTACCCAAAAATAGTCCCCCCCATCTCTTACTCTCATTTTTTGCTCTGGATGTCAAAATTAAGAAAATACAGAGGCCTGTTTTTACTTAATTCTGCTTTCTTCTTCATTAATACTTTATTCCATATACATTTAATGTTGAAGTTCATCATACAGCACAATAATTACATGAGGAGTTCACTGCTTTATTGTGACACACCTGTAATTCATCACTACATAGTGGGTGCACCTATTTTTGTAAGTTACACAATGAAATGCATGGAGATCATCTGTGTTAAGATGAGGTGTGACACATAATTAAATGCACCAGTAACTGAAAGATTCAAAGTGTAAAAACACATGATCCCAATGACAGTAATTTGTTTAGTGGATTAGATGTTAAAAGGTGAAAAGATCATCCACTTTTATTGAAAATATAAAACCAGTGTCCAGGAAGAGGGTGTTAAAATGATGCAGCGTGAGACCTCAGCCACTGTGTTAACCAACTATGTGTCCTCAGCGCCTTTTTTAAATGTCAGTGACACGGTTTTGCTGCCTGAAGCCCTTGGCTGACAAGCTTATATATTGCTTCAGTGGTTAGAACCACTTCCTATCAGTCAGCTACAGTGTGTTAGCTGAGAGCTGTGCTCTCTGACCGATTCACACTGCACTCATTGCAACTACTCTGACATATTCTGCAGGCATTAAGTTTATTAATACACACTTTTTCCCCAGTGTATTAATAAACTTAATAAACTGTCTTTTTCTGGAGTTGGAGTCGTTTATTATAACATTTTATGTTAAAAGTTGCAGTTGAATTGCCTGTCTTAAGTTGCCACAGGAAGTGTCCTGTGTTTACCTTTAAGCTGTAATTACAGGAAATGATTGTGGAGTGGAGCAGTTAGGAAAATAGATGCCCAAACTTATTTATATCTCCTGCCAGTTTGGATTTTGAACTTCATGAGTTTAACTTAGAATATATTGCCTTAACCTGCAAAAGTAAATACCAGAACACATTATTTAATACTTCTTATTAGTGTCTGTACATATAACATCCTCACTTTATTATTTTCCAATCTATTCAACTTTTACATGGGAATTAAGACTACAGTTTCATATTGTATTATCACTGTAAGATTTACTGAAGATATTATAGTCTAAACTGAACGATTTGAAGCAACAGGGGACGCTATTTCACTTTTTTTTTAAACAAACGTCCTTAAACACAACACACGTTAAAATTGCAACTCACACATATTACTTCACCCATGTGTGGACTGAGGGAGAGCAAGTTGGGTTAATTTTGTCTGAGATGATATGAAATTATAAATATTACAAATGACACAGACAATATTTCTGTTTTGTTTTTTTTAAACTAGAAGGGATGAAGTTGATCGAGCTTATGAGAAATTTCCTTTCCCAATGCAAAATCGCTCCAGTGGGGAATATTACCACGATTAATGGCTGAGGGGAGGGATGCTCTTTTCATGTAAAGTAAGATGTGTTTACAAACTATATGAGAATAAAAAGGAAATGCTGCCCACAGACTTGAGACCATGCAAGTCAACAGAAAGCATAATTAAATTTAAAGAAAGTTCTTTTAGGTAAGAGTGAACCCTCTGAATAATCCATCCTCTTTGTAGAACCTATTTGTGCCATAGGTGACATGTAGTAAAAGTGATTGTGATAACAAACCACAGTCTTGCTAGATATTATGTGGCTGAAGTATAACCATAGAAATACCAAGGCACTCCATCTTTGGGTAAAGTGGATTAAGTTTATTCTTTGAGCATAATGGCACAATACAGATCAGCACATTCAAAATTTCTACCTAGGCCACTCAGTGAAGACCCACCTGTCTGATCAGCCATCAGAGCCATGCGGCACTTCCCTCCTTCTTTGTAAAATAGGTGAAGATAGATTAACCCTTTAAGATTTTTTGTCAATTTAAACACATTTCTGTTTATATTCTAAGGAGCACCCCACTGTGTAAATTTAATAAAGATCCTATTTAATTTTTAGTGCAATTTTCTATCACTACTCAAATTTGCATAAGAATAAGAAAGAATGTACACTGATGCACCTCGTGCCTGTTAGGTTATGTGTGGATAATGTGAATGCTAACATGGCCTTTCATGTACTTTGTAAATAATATGTTGTCCTCCAGATGGGTACTATTTTGCTCTCCTAATTAGAGGGGGGTAAAGTAGAGGAAGAGATAAAATAGTACAAGAAAATAGAGGAGAAAGATAGAAAGGAAGACCATGAACAAAACACATATATTAAGACAAAGAAGAACAATAGTGAACAAACAGAGGAGAGGAGCCAAAGAGCAGAAAGCAAGTGAGACAGTTGAATGGAGATGAGGGAAAATTATGAAAACAGTGAAGAGCAGAGAGGAGGCAGAAAGGGATGCAAGGACCGGATGATTAAGGAGGAGGAGAGGACTGAAGCAAAGAAGACAACAGAGGAGTGTCGGCTCTCTGGTAGCTCTGCTCCTTGTGGGTACTCTCCTCGGAATAAGATTGATTACAGACCCTTTTAGTCTGCGATAACCGCTTGTTAAAATGTACTGAAATGCGGAGAGCTGCCCTTCCCCCTTCACTGCCCACACGCAGCCTATCCTCAGCCACCAATGTGGCTTCTGCAACAGCCACTGACATACCCAAAAAAAGTTATGGTTCCGGTTGTTGCAGTGAATAAAAACACAATCTGTAACTGTGTTGCAGGGTTCACTTATTATCACCACGTTTAGCTGCTGCTTCAGAAATAAAATCTCAAATGGAATTGGTAATTATTAAATTATTCAGCATTAAACATATACTTTGTTGCAGGTGCAGTTTTTATATCCCGGAGACAGACAAAGCAGACAAAGGAATTTTGTTTTATATTTGCTTTGTCATTTGAAAGCTTCTAAAAACAGGATGAAAATGAAAGTTTAGCAAGTTTAAAAAATTCCACCAATGCTTAAAAACAAGCCTGCAGCTTTGGAACCAAGCCTTATTTCATCATATGGTTTGCTTCATGTATTTAGATAACAGTGACAGGGTTTTAAGACCATTCTTTTTGCTTATAATTTATGACTTAAGCTGCTTTTCCACAAGCCAGAGGCACATCCAGGAGCGAGTTGAGGGCTTGACAGTTAGTTCCTACAGTTGATGTACAACAACTGTGCTGTTGCACAAGTTTTTCTTCAGTAGAGCTGTCGTTTTGTTTGTTTGCTTGCAGCACCGAGTGTTGTAGTGAGAGCTTGGAATATGAAAAATAAACTACAGGAGAAGGTTGATTAAAAAAATATGTAAGGTTTCATCAGGTAATATGCTAGCAGAACAGAGGCTGGCAGAGAATGTCTGATGTAGGGGATGGGTCTACAACTAACAGTCAGTGTTGGCTTTTAACAATACCAATCCCTGAAATTTTAGGGACCTGACATTTGGCTCACTGTCATTAAGTAATCATTTTAAACATAAGCAGAAAGTTTCCTATTCCCTGATCAGTTTGGTGTTTAAACCAAACCAAACCTTGACTACAGCTGTAGAGATGCTCAACGTATTTCATTTTCAGTAGGGATGTGTGACAGTTTCACAAGTCACAGGTTCACAAAACTCTCCTATGTGTTGTTCTGCAAGGAGGTTAAAAATGTAATTTGATGTTTCGGTGACTCGGTGGCCTGCTGTTACCTCATTTTAAATTACCTTAATAATTGTATTGATAGACAAACAATAGACAAGTACAAAACCAGTAATTATTCTGATTGCATGATGACACACATCTCTGTTGTCTTGGTTTTTAATACGTTCCCTGGAAACAAACTCTCTTTTCTTTCTAATAATCATATTCAGTTTTTGCATGTTTCTGGATGTACTTTATGTGTTGCTCTCACATTAAACTGTGAGAAAAGAGAACAAGACTGCATGTCTTTTTGATTATTTTGTTAGTTGCTGGCACTTTCATGTTTTATTTTTTTAACTGTTCGTTTCTTTCCCGTGTGATCATGCATGTGCTTGTGTGGGTGGGTGTTATCGGAGTTGATGAGCCAGTTGCTGTTCTTCTCGCTTATTGTGAGCTGTTTCATTGGACTGCATCAAAAGTCAAAGTCTCACTTTCTCTGTATCTTTCTCCCCCTCCATCTGTCTATCAGTAACTCTGTGCGGATACTTAGTAAGCCTTTAACTTTATTAATATATGTTGAAACGCCTCCGCAACAAATGAGCATGATGTTACTTTGCAGAACCTCTAATAATGCTGTTTATATACACAGCAAGTGTATGTTTGTGTGAAGTGGAAATTACATAATCACTTGGTGTGTTAATTAAAAAAGCCTGTGGAACAGAGAAACATAGTGACAAAAATAACAGCTTTAAGATATATATATTATTATTATTATATATATATATATATATATATATATATATATTTATTTATTTATTTATATATTTATTTATTTATATATATATATAGTCGAGAAGATGATTAAATAATAACAAGAGAGTGAAAAGGAATAATAAGGAATAAACAGGAAAACACTGACAGATGACAGGTAAGTAGCCCTATACTATATAGGACATAGCTCCTATTATGTTATCAATAACTTAATGGTTTTGTGGCCATCGTGTCTATTCTCAGTCCAGTTTACTTACCTTGTTTACACTAGCTTCCACATGCACAAACACACATAGCTGTTACTCTCAGTCCATCAGCCTTTTTTATAATGTTCTGATCCACGTTTCCTTTCCACACGTTGGACTTTAGTATGAAAATAGATGTGCTTTATAAAGAACAGGAAATTAAAAATCAGCTGTGCTTAATAGACACACAGAGTCGACATAAACCTGTAGTAGTGTGTGCGTATTTAAAGGAGACACGCAAAACCCCTAGTGAACTCTATGAAGCAAATTGTGGCATCCAGCAGTGAAGTTTTGCGGATATACAGCTGATTTATTTATTGTGTGTGTGTATGTGCGACAGAAAGGGGAAGGGAAACAGCCATCTGTCTGGCTCTTAGTATCATGGAAAGCGATGAGAAGAGGACCCAAGCAGACTTAGTAACAAAAGGCTGATGAGAAACTTGAACATTAACAAAGTCCCGAAGGCAAAAACAGAACCAAAATCCAAACTGGCATGATGAGCACAGAGACAGTACACACTTGGGAGCATAACAGATGAACTAGCAGACAAAGGAGGGAAACACAGGGCATATACATATACACACAGAGCACTAATTAGAGGAACAGGCAGAACACAGGAAGAAACAATTAACTGCAGGTGAAAACAATCAGGGAATAAGAGATCTAACCTTCAAAGTAAAGCAGGAAATAGCCAAAGGACACTAGCACAGACCTGATAAGAAACAAAACCAAAAAGTCAGGGACAATGGAAAACGGTGGGAGGCATAAACAGGAACACTAGGGAGACTACTACTACTACTACTACTACTACTATTACTACTACTACTACTACTAATATACATGAACCAAAACTAAGAGTCCTTAGTAGAATACAGTAAACATAGGAGCCAAACAAGAATAAATGCTCAAGATATTGACTGAAGTCACAGCAGGAATCAAGAACTCAACCTAACAATAAAGACAGTGAAAATTATGAAAAACTCTTATATAACAAGAACAACAACACTCCAAAACCACTCAAAATCCTGGGAACCAGACCAGGGACCATGACACTTAGTCTTTTTTGCACTTTTTATTCTACGTCCCCTCCCCTGAATCTCTCTCAGTGTGTGTGTGTGTGTGTGTGTGTGTGCATGCGTGTGTGTTGATTTCTATAGGGATGTGATTCTCACATGTCTTATGTTTATAATCTGTGGGGCATTGTTGTGGAGCCACAGTCTTCAGGTGTGGTCTTAATTATTAAGCAGTAGTATGTGATAATACACAATCATGGTTAAAATTAGGAGATAAAAAGGCTGGTGAAGGCATGCAACCTCCAACCAGTCGGTGTTGCAGTTTACATCCATGTCTTTCCAGACTCACTATATTCAATTCAATTTTTCAATTTTATTTGTACAGCGCCAAATCACAACAACAGTCGCCTCAAGGCGCTTTATATTTTAGGGTAAAGACCCTACAATATTAGACAGAAAAGACAGGAAACCCCAACAATCAGACGACCCCCTATGAGCAAGCACTTGGCAACAGTGGGAAGGAAAAACTCCCTTTTAACAGGAAGAAACCTCCGGCAGAACCAGGCTCAGGGAGGGGCAGCCATCTGCCGCGACCGGTTGGGGATGAGGGGAAACAGAAGAGAGCAGAGGGAGACAGGACAAAAGGCACACCTATAGGAGAGAGACAGAGTTAATAATAGCTAATGACTAAATGCAAATGGTGTATAAAACACATGGAGAGTGAAAAGAAGTGAGGAAGAGGAAGTGCTCAGTGCATCATGGGAAGTCCCCAGCAGCCTAGGCCTAT
>VUQI01025538.1:0-15558 GCA_015106735.1 Paratilapia polleni | reverse complement strand
GGGGGGGGGGGGGTTGGGGGGGGGGGGGGGTTAAGCTCTGAGTGTGTGCTTTTATATTTGGCTAAGAAGCTGAGATCAATAGTCGGTCATATAGAGTGTGCGGAGGGATCCATTGTAAGGCAGGAGTCTTGTGAGGGGCACTGGGGTGATCAATGGCAAGCACTATCTCACTAATTGATCGTGTTTCCAAGAGGGGCCTTTTTTTCAAACTGGCTGGTGCTCAGAGAAAAGAAGAATAATCAATAAGATTTTTCCAATGTTGTCGATATTGCTATTCCCTCCCCCAGACTGAAAATGAGCTCTCAAAGACTGTTACATACTTGTGCACTTCATCTTTAAATTCTGAAAAACCTCTACTCCCATCCGCAACAGCTAAAACCCACAGTTTTTTGTTGTTGTTTTTTAAGAAGGATGCTTTTGCATTCTGTGTTTATAATTTTATTATTAAAAGTATGAATAGTTGTCTCGAGAAATGATTTGAGTTCAGATGCTTGGCTCCGAGAACAATCCATTATTCTTAATCTTAGGTTGTGGGTTGTATTGATCTGTTTGTAGTCTTGGTTCTAGTTATGTGCATGTACCACAGGTTTGTTTTCATTGAGCGAGTGCAGTGTTTCCTTGCTGATCAATATGCAGAAGATTGCTTTAGTTTCATCTCAATTACAAATTTCCTCAGGTCAATGTAAATTATTGCAGTTATTAGTGCATAATTCCTTATGCTGATATAAATCTTACACCACATTTTTCCTGTGAAAACACATCTTACTGTAGGGTAGCAAACACGTGTATACACAGAGGCTCCCTTCTGCAGTGTTCATAAGCTGTTAAAATGTGTTGCATTTTTATGTTTTTTTATGGATCAACACTGTCTGGAAAGTTTGACAATAAACTATTCAGATATCTGTTGCTGTATGTAAATGTCTGCTCTCTGCCACTGTGGTATATTAGACAGACAGTCTGACCATCTGTTTTGATGTTAGTCTTTCCACCTGCTCGTGCCTGCCTGTCATATTAAAAGAAAAAATACATGATGATGCGGACTACTTCCCTCTGTGCTTCCTGCAGGGCGTTGCTGTCTACCTGTTCTCACAGCAGGTCACATAAAGTTTCTCCCTGTCCTACTAATGATGGGGAATACTGGCCTCCTCATTCTTCAACCGAAAAAAAAAATAGAAGCTACAAGTCTTTGGGAAAAGAACATTAAAATATCAGCCAAAGAATAAATGCAGCAACATTTTTTGGACTGTGTCAGAGGTCGAATTCCTTCCCTTTCCCAGATGCATACTCAAATTCTACCGCCAAGCCGCCCTGTTAGGTCATCATATATGTGCTTGAGAGTTTTATGTGTGAGACAACAATGTCATTTTAGGGGACTGTTTCTCATACACCCAGTATTAGATTTGCCTTTACTGTAGTTAATTGAAACTCATAATTCTCTCTGTGTAAACTGGCATGCTGTATGTGTGCTGCCTTTACCTTTTCTGTCATATTACTTTAGGAAGAGTTTTCTGAGGTTTAGTCAAAAACTGAAAAAAGTGCAGCAGTGCATGAACCACACACACTTCAGAAAGCACAACTCAGTTTCACATTTTCATTGTGAAGTCACAGATCTTTTTTTTTTTTTTCCCAAGAAATAAAATCGAGTACGTCCAGTCAAATACATCAAAACTTTTTGATTAATCTCATCCTGAAACCAGTCATCACTAAGGCCAGAAGACCACAGCTAAATGGCTTCAAAATGGATTCTCTTAATTGCTGTCATTTTAGACCTCTATCTAACTTACAAAGGGAGTGGAAGAAGTGCAGTTTTTACCTCCATTCGAGGCTTTGGTTGTAGAAAGAGTCGCAGATGATGGTGGTGAAGTTGTTGCCAACTGAGACAGACACACCTTCACGTAACGTTAGTGCTGTTGTAGCTGGTTAAGCTGTTATATGAGTGAAGTTTCTATGACAGGAAGTTGTAGCTAGTTAGAGGTAAGCCTTAAAATCTAGCGTTTTCACTAAAGTGGAAATAGTTTTACTCAAGTCAAGCTGAACAAGCATTTTTGCTTTCACATATGAGCAATGATGATCAGAAAATTGGATTTTTGTATTATTATTTCGGATTGAGTATGCAAACTTAGCTTTGCAGCTGCTGTTCACTGAAGAGACTGAACACTATGACATTTCAGTGATGCAGCAGCCATTACTATCTTTGCATAAATTTAGCTATCTGTCGCACATACATGCCCAGAGACAAAGTCTGATACACTGTCCTCCTCAATCCGCTGTCACAGGTCTCTCCCTGGTGGGCTGGTACTGTCCAGTCCCTCCAGACCCTCTGTCAGCAAGCCCCTCATGCAGGGGTCTAGGCAGCGTGGCGACAGAGCCCTGAGGCTCTAGTGCACACTGCCTCACACAGCGGAGCGGCACACAGGCTGGACCACTGAGCAGCTGGCACAGGACTGTGGGGATGGCTCCTCCCTTGGGGCAATGCAAGCAGGAGAATGACACAAAGACAGACAGGGAGAGACGATGCAATGTCTAGAATATCAAATTCTCTGACAGGCATTGCTTCAAACAGAAAGAGCCACACTCAGAGTTAGACTGCTGAAAATGAGTTCAGGGACCTTTGGTAAGGCTCAAGCCTTCCACGATTTGGTCTCATGCGAGCTGAGGACACACTGATCTCCACTATGCACAGGAAGTGTATAATGAGTGGTAGGTTATGGGCCGAGTTTGTGTTTGGCCACCTTTGCTCTGCTGCGGCCAGCATTTGGCTGTTGTGGCTTAAACTCTGCCACAAGAAGTAGGCCTGGTTTGTTATTTTAGAGAGTCTACAACGGGGGGCAGTAGGAAACAGAGAGCAGTGCAGAAATGTTTTGACAGGAAATGGGATTGGACTACCAATGGCCTCTTGTGATTGAACAGCGGGGGGACTTTTAGAGTGAGTGGGATGCAGAGGGGATGGGGGGATTTAGAAGTTTTAAGTTGCTGCTCAGTGGGACTTTGAAAGGCCTTGTACGCCTAGAGATGCTGGGGCAAACCTTCCCATTTGTCTCACCACTAATAGGGTTCACCTTTGGTTGAGCAGTGAAGAGATTAAGTAGGAATGCTCAGAGGATCAGAAGGGGGAAAACTAGAGTGATTTAGCAGTACTTCAGATCATAAGGAAGTGAACAACAGTGACTGGATTTGGTTATCTGTGGGCTTATTTTTCATTAGAAATTCCTACATTGAACTGTTTTTGAAAGAATCTTGAATCTTGTGTGTGTGTGTGCGTGTGTGTGTGTGGAGTCAAAGGCCAGTTAGCAGTGGTATTTAGTAACAGGGGCTGTTTTCTTTGGCTGGACGCTGCTTCTGGGGGTGGAGCTATGAGTGTGTATGTGACTGGGTTTGGTTGTGGTTAAAGGCTTAAATTTCACTAATGACTTAACAATGCCCCCTGGTGCTAAGCCAGCCCCACAAGCCACCTTGTTTTTTGTTTGTCTGTTTATCCGGGATCTGGAAAGACTATATTTTTCTCCGGAGTTAGACTTCTCTAAAATCCCTGACGCTGACTTTTTGAAAACATTTCCAAACACTAATATTTACACATCTGCAGTATTTCTTAAATAAAACTTGATTAAGTATCGCTGTTGGCTTGAGGCAAAAGTTATTCTTCCTGCGGGCCACGGAAAAAGCAGCCAGGCAAAGATACTGTGTGTAGATACAGTTCTATTACAATAGCTCTTCACTCTTAAGAACTTCAGTACATATATCATAGCATGCACACTGAAAAATAGAGCACGGAGTGCAGGATTTCTACATATATATAAAGTTACAGGACCGATCGACTGATATCAAGTTCATGTTGTATTTCCAGTTTATTAAAATGATCTGTTTGCTTGATAGAAAAGCCAGTGCTATAATCAGTCTGGTTGCACAATTGCTATTTTCACACCTAGTCTACAATTTACTACACAATGTGTGGTATCTATATTAAGCAGATATGACAAATTTACATTATTATTGTTATCCTAAATCTGCTCAACAAGAGGAAAGTATCAGATCAAAGGCTTTAGTGTGTCCTTTGTTACCATGCCAAAACTATTTGAATGATGTATGATCACTTTTATTCAATGTGCAGGGTGTGATGTAGGCCTTGTGTATTATCTTTAGTTTCATAATTTGTTACCCGACACAATTATTTTTGTATTATCTCAGGTGCTGCATCCAATCGTGTTGTAGCCATGGTTATACCCAGGTCATGTTCCCTTTGTCGTGATGTTCCCTTTGCAATTTAGTTTGGTTTAGTAAATTTTTTTTCTTCCTTTTTTCCTGTGTTTATGCCCTCAAAAAATTAATGACTTCATAATAGATTTTAGTTACAGGTAAGAAAACAGATCACGTTTTATATTAACCTGCTGCCATACACTATTTTTAAGTGAGTTTTGCAACCCACAATGAACAAAGAATTGTTCCAAAATGGGCTTAAAAGTAAAGAAAGTTAACTAAAAGCCAAACATTTTTGAAGCATTTTCACAATATCTCATGAGAATTGGAACAGTGGCTTGTCTGATTTGGGAATAGCTGTTTGATTGTACCATACCATTAATAGGTATATGTCTGAGAGAAAAAAATGAGTTAAAGAAGACAGTGACAACACTTTAACAGTTGTCACTGTAATCTTTTGGATATATGCAGCAGTGTGTGTGATGGTCCTGATGAATCTGTCAGGGCTGAGGGCAGGGGGTGATGTGACTGCTGACAGGCTCCCAGCAGGCATGCTGAGAGCCCCAACAGTCTGCGTGCCCTCTCTTCAACCTCCCCCCAACCACCCGGCTCCCCTTCTCCTCTCACAGTCCTCGGCTCCCACACATTTGTTGTGTATTAGCCATGGACAGTAAATTACAGCACCCTGAACCTCTGAGTGATTCCATTCCCATCTCTTCACACGTTCCTCCTCTCTCCCTTCAGCACCATTATCCAGCTCACCTTCTCTGCATCTGTCTATCTTCCTCATTTTCTCTCGTTTTGATCTGTTTTCCTTCTCCTGTCTGTCATATTCGTCCTGGCTTTTCGACTCCCTCAACCCTGTCAGATTTCTCTCCCCTGTCTGTCTTTCTCTCACTTCTGCTATACTTCTCATCCTCTGTTCTCCATTGTGTCACGCTACACAGCGTTCCCTCCCTAACACATCCCCTCCACTCCCCCTTTACTTTCTTACAAGCAGGTCCCTGTTGTCTAGGCTTCACAGGTTTCTCAGCAGTTTCTCTCTCTCTCGTCCTGCTTCCCATCCCGCTCTCTCGCCCTCTTCTTCCCTCTCCCTCCTTGCCCCCCCCCCTTTCTGGAAACAGATGTTGTTTGTCAGATCTTATCATTACTGGCTAATTAAGAAGACATCTCTTCTCCTTCTGTTGTTGCTTCTCTTTCCTCTCCTCTCCCTCTCGATGGCATCCATCCCAGATTCATTGTTCTTCTCAGAGAAAGGTTTGGGCCAAGCTTTATGCATGTTATTGGTAAATCTGATTAGCGACTGATTGATTGAAAGGGTATTGAAAAGGTAAGATTAGTTTTTGGTGTGTTGCAGATGACCTTCTGGTATGTTTGAAATCCATTCAGCTGAAGAAGGTGCTCAGTGTCTCCATCTGACAGTTGTGAGAGTATATTTTGAATCCTCGTCCCTCAGGACACGCCAAGCATGCTGGGAGAGGTCAGGCCACTGATGGGACTTCTATTCCCTGTCCTGGTTGTGAATTCATGTTCTCTAGACTCTGAATATCTATCCATATCCATCTATTTGGCACGCTGACCGCAGTCCCATGTGGAAGCTCTATATGCAATCTATGCTTTTGGCTAAGCTCAAGAGACTAACACATTAATTCATTTTAAATTGTTGAAATGCACATTTAGCAGCTGGCAAGAGGTTATGCAGTAAAACACTTTTTGCACCCGAGAGAAACCTCTCAAGTGCCTCTTGAGTACCCTTCCCATCATTCCACTTTCCTCCTCTCAGCCCTCTCTAGCTCCTAGCTCCACCGTGCCACAGTCACTTTTTCAGTGGCAAGCCTAAAGGTTTTACAGCACTACCAAGCTCTATAAATCAGCACTAGTGGTTAAAATGTTTGGCTTTGTCACAGTTCTCAAGTTTAGAGGTGGGGTGGGTCTGGACTGGGGTTGCAGGGGTGAAGCCAGCCCGGAAGGCAACGGAGAAGAGGCCAAAAGGGACACAGCCAATCCACCAGTCAAATTTATAAAGAGCTGAGTTCATCCATGTGCTCACTTACTTTCTGCTCGAAGCTATAGCTGGTGAAAATTTAACGTGTTTTTTTGAAGCCCAACTTTTTAGTCCTGCATTTTGACTACACATAAACAGCCAAAGAAGAATTTCACCTTAATAAAATATGGGTTTAAAAGAGCCAAAAATAATTATATTGATATGTAATTATCTAAGGTAGGGATGAGAATGGGTAAACAAGGCAATGAATCTGACATGGCATTTAGTTGCAGCTGTTGGTAGTTTACTGTGGGGTATATTCCCATTGTTATGTTTTACTTGAGTAACTTGAATACTTCGTACACTAGTGAATTTCACTTATAACCTTCCCAGCTGACACAGGAGAAATACTGCTGTCGAATGAGATCGGGGTAGTACAGTGACAATGCAGTTAGTGAATAAAGCTTTCAACTGTAATTAACTTGTGAAAATCATGAAACAGATGAGGGTTAAGCTTTTTTTTTATATATATATATATATATTTTAGAAAATGAAAGAGAAAACCAAAATTTTGTGTGACATTTGCTGGTGAAAGGCCAGTGAAGGTGATGCCACAGATATCCCTGTATGTTTTTAGGAGGAGGAGGGGAGCGGAGTGGGACGACTGGTGTGAAAGGTCCTGTGGTGGTATGCGACAGAGGGGGTATCAGTTCGTGGAGGGTTTTCTGTGCCCCATTAGCAATGTCAGAGGTCATGTGCCCCGGGTGTTAACCCTGGTGACCAGTCTAGCTTCCAGTCTGCCAGGGGACCCTGGTCCAGGGGTATTTATTACTCTTCCCCCCTGACACACACATGCACACAAACACACCCACACACACACACACACACACCTACCATACTCCAACCCCCAAACACAGCTCTCTTCATGGAGTTAAGCAAAGCTCCCCCAGCCATTTTTCAGCCAGGGTGCATGTACTAATTGGATGCATATCCATACAGTGATGCATGATGACCCATCTGTAGATTTTTGTCTTAGCGGGAAAAATTTATCCCTATCCATGAGTGGCAGCATGTTTTGGCCCCATTTTGTACATGTTTTATTAAAAATCAGCTTGCATGCTTACATTTTTTTAGACATTTGTTTTTGAGGCATCACGTTTTCTAATGTGTATAATTCTGTATGATTGATTGTGCACACATGGCTGCTTTCAAGTCAGTATTTTTGTCTTTGTGTATTTTTTTGTGAACTCATACGTGTGTGTGTGTATGTGTGTGTGGTTTGCACAGTCTGTGTGGGACATATGCATGCATGTGTGCATGTATCTTAGCCTGCTGTATGAGTTAGTGTTCTCAGTGTGTGAGTGTGGCAGAGGAAGGCCCTCAGCATGTCAGTATGTTTTAATGCTTCACATCTGGTTTCCTAATTTTCCTCCCCTCCTCCCCACCCTCCTCTCAGCTCCCCTCCACCACGACACTGTTTTGTTTTTTCAGGGTGGCGGTGGGGAGGTGATGGAGGGGATGTCTGATGAGTGATGGCCCTGCATACAGGACGTCAACATTCTTCCTCTCTTCCTCTGTCTCCACCTCTTCTTCATCTTTCTCTGTTGTGCAGTCTTTTTTGTAAATCTATTAGGCATTATAGACGGGTTCAAAAATTACATGTATGGAGAAGATGAAGAAGAGCGTCTCTTTTTTGTGTCTCCACTTTTTTGCCTCTCGCTGAGCAGCAGGGAATCCACTTTTGCTGAACAAAAGTGATGATAATCTCCTCCTCCTCATAGTTTCCTTGAAGTTTTCTCCTCTCATATTTTTGGATTAAAGCATAAATTTGTCACTTTTGCTGCACCGACCCAAATTTAGAAGACCAAAGCCAACCCCGGAAAAGTGAGAGTTGAAGAGTTTTCTGTGCTCCTGGCTAATTTGAACTGTGCATTAAAACCGCTTGCATCACATGCTTCAAGAGCCATTGCTATCAGTAAACCTTCATTTACAACGAGCACAGGGTGTGATGTGTTTTATGACTATGTGAAAAGGCAGTTTATGTCAACAGTGATTAGTGCTGATGAATGCCTATGAAAATATTTGTTAAGTCCTTTGCTGCTTAGGTGCTCACTACGTGATTAAGGCCATGTGTAAAGCAGAGTAACACTTACATGCATAACAGATGCCCAAATAGGCTGAGAAATGTGAAACAGAGCATACTAAAAAATGAAAATGTTTAAAAACTGTTAATCTTTGATTGTGTTTAGTGTCAGTTTGGTCACTGATCTAGTTTTAGCAAAGCAAGTTGTCACTACTGGGATACCCACCTCATGCTGCGAGGCCTCTGTTTAGTCTTGGGAACTGACGCAGATGTAGACAAAGGGAACTGGAGGCCTTGACAGAGATTTAGAAGTGAAGACAGAAAAGAAAAATCACATTCCCTGTGGTGCCGTAGTGTAAAATGATCCTAAAGTTTAAGACTTGGGTCTGTGTTTTGTTTGTGTTTCCTGTTCTAAGCGTGCCTGTGGAGGGAAGATGCTGCAGAAAATAAAACTTTCATGGCTGACTGTAGCACTCTGTGAAATTCAGTTACTTTTGAAATTTGCCACCAATACTACCTCAAAAATCACTTGTTTGAAATCTTATTAATCTTACTAATGCTTTATCTTACAGTCTGTAGTCCAACTTCAGACGTCAGTCATTAAAACAAAAATATTCATTATGGAAGACAGTTTAAAAGTTGGTTCGTACTTTCCTTTAGTTTTATTTGCACTCTGTTACTCACTTGACAGTGTTTTAATAGAACAGAATCACTCTTTTTCACCTGCTTTATGGAATACAATAATTTGTGAATGTGCAAGAAGACACACAATGAATATAAACATGATAACTCCAGTGGAATTGTAGAGAAAATAGCCTTTCTCTACAATTTTCCTGTGACATGAGGATCACCTCCAATTCTTTGCATGTTCGCTTCATCTCTTCTGTGTGCATGGGGAGGTGTGTGGGTGTATTACATTACCAAAACAAAAACAAACAACAGCAATATTAAACTTTTGCAACCACAATAGAGGAGGGGATAAAAAACAGAGGGTCCTCGACTTCTTATTAATTATGCAAGATTAGTCTAATTATAATTCAGCAAATGAATGTGTGGCAGAAGGTGCGAGGCGACGGGGCTGGGAGATTTGCATGTTAAGTGGGCAGGGGGAAGCGGCTAATGCATGCTAATATATGCGTCAATGTCTCGCTTTAATTTCAGCATTTGCAGCTGTGTGCGTCCGAAGTGAGGGGGGTGAAAAGTTGACTCAATGGGCTTTTGGGAGGGGAGCAAAGGTGGGTGTGTTAGTGTATTAGAGTGTGCATGCATGCATGCATGTGAATGTGTGTTTGTGAGCGTGTGTGTATTTGTGCGTGTGTGAGGCATCTGATGTCATACAAACAAGGAATGATGAGAAGAAGTTAACAAACAAGGTCAAGAATCCTCATAAAGTGCACAAAGCCTGAGATGGATGTAGACAACCTCTGAATTAGGGTTGTAATTTTGCTGTCTGGTGAATCACCACAGCAGAAATTTGTCATGTCAGTCAGTCAAGTGAGTGATTATTGCTGGTTAGATTGTGTGACAAGGAACCAGTGTTACCAAACCACAGCCAGACAATGGACTTGGTAAGTGAACCAAAAATGTGATTCCTGTGCTCTAATGGTTTATACACAAGGCCTATATATTCTTTTAGCCGCAGTGTAAGAGACATTGCCCAGGATATAATAAATATGTGTACTGTACACTTTTGATCCTTGTCCACTTTCAGAGTCAAGAACCAGACTTTAGAACTTTCCTCGTGCAGTGCACTGCATATGTGGTGATTTTAAATCCCGTTAAAGCTCTGTCTGAGAGGCGTGAGAGAGAGATGTGCCCTTTTACATGTTTCCACCCCAAACTGAGTGCAGCTTAGAGTTTGGAGGTCCAAGCTCTAAGTGATGAATTGTAGTCACCCTCTGCCAACAACAATATTGATTGTCCTCCGATGAAATAGCTCAAATCAAGAAATATTGGAGACACTGTTGGAACTGAGTTAGAAGCCAGGTCCTGTTCACAAGGGAGGAAGTTGGAGTGACTGATGGAAGAATAGCGAGTAAAAGCTGACAGAATGAGGGAGAGATTAGTATTCGATGGGAGGATTCAGGGCCATGGGGCCAATATGAAGTTCCTCTCCAAACAACCGCTCTACATTAAGATGACTTATACTTGCAGAAAACACAGTGTGGGTGGGATTGGAGCTACCCATGTAGCCCAAAAACGCTGCCTCCTTCTGCAGCATTTTTCTCTGCTCCGTTATTGTTTGTTTTATTGGAGCTCTAATGGATGTGCTTCTCACAGAACTGACAGAGATGTATTTACTGTGAAGTGAAGCTTAGATATTTACCAATTAGCATAATTACATCACACACTGCATCAGTTTAGAGCTCATTCTTATTTTATAGTATTTTAACACACTTCTTCAGTTTATTTTCTCTATCTTGTGAGCCCTGTCTGCACCTGTCCTCTTTATATACTTTCCTGCCTCTCACCTTGCCAAGTCTCTCTCCTGCCTCCATGCTGTATTTCAGTGATGGAATGGGTTCTTGTTGTTTCCTTTTCTTTCCCATCCCTGTCTTTGCCTCTCAGCATGGGGACTTTGGGATTGCGGCAGAGCTGCGTTGCCATGGTAGCGGGCTGTGTTGCCGAACTGCGTACACCTGGGATTTGGAGTCTCTCTCCATAGTCTCCCTCTCTCCTATTTATTCCACCTTTCTCTCAGGTTTCCTCTGGTGTAGCAGAGGCTATCAGCACCACTCTCTCTCTCACCTTCTCTGTGTCTGCACAGTCTATCACACTCAGAAGTAGACTCACATACGTAATGAGACACATATACTTGAAAACAAAATTCATGTCCATACCAGTGCCTGTGCCTGTGTATCACTACCTTCCATCTTTCCACCACCTCGTTTCACTTTCTCTGTAGTTGTCTGTACTTTATTTCCCCCTCCATTCCCATGTGGGGGTTCAAATACAGCATTGCAGGATACCACAGTCCCTTGAGTCCCCTGGCATACATCACTGTCTCCAGTTTACTTTGAAATACAGTAGCTCTTTTCACTGGACTGTGCTTCAAAATCTCATTACTTGATTTAAAGTGTAGTAACATTGACTTTATTATTAAACTAAACAGCTGGGATTGAAGTCAGAACTGTAATCAGACGTGCACACACACACACACACACACACCCATCCACACACCCTTACACACACAAGACCTGTCTCTGAAAAATAATTAGTGTCTCCTTAGACTGCTAGTGAGTTGCAGGGTAGCAAATAATCACAAACATGATCATGATTCTTTCATGTGATGGTTTTTAGTGTTTCATGTACAAACATGTGTCCTTGTATTTACCTTTGCAGGTTTTTCTTGAAGTTTTTCCTGAAATGTAACCAGAATTGTCTGAAGACAGCAGGAAACCCAAGGGATATGAGGAGATTTCAGGTACAAATACACTGAGGAATAACGGCAAGTGTGTGAGTGTGTGCTTGTGGGGGGACAGTGGCACTGAAAAAAGGGTTTTAGAGTAATGAAAATGTCACCTTCATGTCTTTTAATTTCAGATATTTTTTAGTTTCCTTGTCTGACTTTTATCTTAAATGCTTAAATGGTAAATCTCTGGGAGAGTTTTGCAAAGGAAGACATGGAGGTGAGAGTTAAAGGTGAAAGTCAAAAATCAATAAGGTGGCAGAGAGACAGAAAGACAAACGAAAGGAGCTAGAAATGTGGGAGACTTGGTCGTGGGGGTGCTGGGGTGCAGGAAATAGGTTGAGGTGTTTCAGGAAGTTGTCAAGAATTGAATGATTGGCTCCAGATGGAGGAGGTCATGCTCCGTGACCCAGGAAGTGGTCACTGGGGACACTCCCGCCTCACTTCCTCTGCCGTCTTTCAGCAGCAGCGGCCTCTGTCTGGCATTCTCCTTCTCTTAGCAAACCCTCTGTCCCTTCCCTGTCTTCGTCCTCCCCCTGTCTTCCACCATGTTTGCTTTATCTCCTGCGAGGTGACACACGCTGAGAAGTTATGAGCATGCAGGCACTCAGAGACTCTCATCTCCGGGTTAAAAGGTGATCAGAGCCAGACAGGAGTCTGCTGCTTGATCAATAATTTACAGTTATTTTCCTATAGCTTCCCCTCTCTTTCCACCACCTATGGAACATATGCCTTTCCCCCTTTTTTTCCCTTATGTTCCTTTACCTGTAAAATTACTGCCATGTGTTTATTTCCAAGGGAGTGCAAGGATTTATCTTTACTGACTGATTCTTTCAAAAATACATTATTAAAAAAATTATGGTTTAGTTTTTAATTAAAAAAAATTCTCACTGACCTGATGCCTTTAATTCACAAAACATGCTCATAAACACATATAAACTCAATATCACTTTCAGGATTAACATCGGCACTCATAAATTTTCCAAACAGAAAAGTATCTTGTCATTAATTATTTGTATGTCATCCTTGTGAGGCAGATGTGGGAAGGGACACACACATGCTGAGGCCAGAAAATCAAATTAGGGTCACAATATATCATCCACTACTTTAACTGCCGGCTAAAATGGGAGATTTGGCCCATATGTTTGTTGTCATTGAAGGATCAGGAGGAGACCACAATGGACCTGCTGCATGCTCTATGAATCAAAAAAGTTAGTGCAGGAGAGGCCATATGGAGACCTGATGGAGGAGTGGAGCCTTGTGTGTACAGTGTCATCCCCAGAATGCAGACATATTATGGAGATCCCAGGGATGTCACATTACCTATTGAGAAATATTACTATCACCTGTATCCCAAAACAAATTGTTGCTGAGGGAGTTTGCTGTCGTAACCTGAGATTGTGACTCGCAGCATGCTGTCTATGTGGTGCAAATGCACTCATGTATCTTCCTCTTGGCTCTTTTCCTCTCTTTCAGGTGGTCCTGTCCAGCACTGTGAGTGTAGATGGTCACGTTCTAGCCGTGTCTGACAACATGTTTGTCCACAACAACTCAAAACACGGTCGAAGAGCTCGGCGACTCGAGCCAGGCGAGTCTGTTGAGAATACTATGGAATATGGTAAGACAATTACGGCACAATGTCACACTTCATTTACCGTACCTTTTTTCATTACATGTCTGCGGCATCACTCACAAGAAGCATAGGATACAGCTATCCACAGAACATACGGTAACAGCGTGTAATTGAGTTGCATAATGCCCATTCATAATCAGAATGATATATCAAACATAACTACTGAGGTCGTTAACTGAACTAATTAAAGCATTTATTTCATACTTGTCAGCTTGTCCTCAAATATTCAACACAAGATAACGTGTTAAACATTCTCTGATAAACAATGTCTTATCCGGATAGCCATGACTCAGGTGGTAAAGCGGATTTACTCCTTCTAGAGTTGGAGTTTTGATATCTGACTGCTCCACATGCATAGGTGTCCTTATGCAAGATACTGAACCCCAAGTGGCTCCTAGTGCACTTTGCACAGCAGTTCTGGTGCCAGTGGTGTGTAAACAGTGAAGAAGAAACACATTGCAAAATGCTTTGTAGAACCACAAAGTTAAAAGGTGCCATATAAGTGGAGACCATTTATCTTATATCTTTAAGAACAAAGTTTAAAGTAAACTGAGATCTGTTTCCAGCCCTAGAGCAACAAAATCCCAGTGATATCTCAACTAAGAAATACACATTTACCTGAAGAGCGGTGGAAGGTAACCAACAACATTTACTGCAGTTCTGTGCATAAATACATTTTTGTATTTTAATAGAGCTTTCTTTTTAACTTTCATTGTATGACTGCATTGCTCTGAGCTCATGTCTTTGTTGACCTACACTGGATATATACTGTATGTTTTTTTTCTCTCTGTGTACTCTTCATGCTCTTAATGGATAAAAGTCACATCATGAATAAAATTACGCTGAAGTAGCTGAAGTAGCCATGCAATAATGTTGCCTTTTTTAAATTTTGTAGTTTTTGCTTTGAACTTGGCCTTGGAACTTGTTTCACATAATCCCAAACTAAAGAGCATCTTCAAAACATTCCTCCTTAGAGCCCCACTTCCAACACACTCTGTCCTCTTGTTTTCTCAACTGCTGTACATCCTGTATTGAAACCGTTGGAGTAAATCCCGCTTTGCTCTTCTGTTTAGCTACCCCATGTATCAAAGCCATCAGTCCCAGTGAGGGCTGGACCACCGGCGGGGCAATGGTCATAGTTATTGGGGAGAACTTTTTTGACGGGCTACAAGTGGTGTTTGGAAGCATGCTAGTGTGGAGTGAGGTAAGAGATGTCAGCATAACATCACACTAATGATGGTGGATATTTTGAAATGAAAAAGCTTGCATATGGCTTTTCTCATTATTTTAACTATTTAAGGGCAGTCTACACAAATGTAACTGCGCACTGTTGTATTAGCCTGTATTGCCTCCCAATCTGGACTTTTTTCAGTCTTTTATTCTAGAAGCACTCTCAGTCCCTATGTAGTTTCAGGCATACAGTTGTTTCCAACCTTGGACTGTATATAAAAGTCATTTTTACACACCTTGGCTTATGGACTACTGCTCTGAAACCTTAACTTGGTTATGCTGACTGTTGCCATGTGTTTGTCTGTTTGTTTGTTTGTTTAAAAAAAAACAGATATCACAACCAAAGTGTACATCTGACTGAAAAACTGAGGATGCTGCACATAGTAACAACTTGTCAATTCCAAGTAGCCATTCCCTAAAGTATATCCTGATTTATCATCTGTTTTAGTCTGAATTGGACCACAATTTACAAAATTAGCATTATGCTGTATTAAATGAGACTTGAAACTAGCAATAGAGACCATAAACCCACCATGAAGGTTTTTACTGAGGTCATACTTAAAGTAAGAATTTAGGTCATTTTCTGCTAGACTTCAGTTCGACTGGATCTTTTTCAGCCACCTGCTGGCCTTTAAAAAGAAGGCTGTTTAACATGCCAGACCTTTTATTTTTCAGGCTGTGTCCATTTTTATATATATATAGCCTTTTTTTTCAAGCAGTACAGAAAAGTTACCAATCTGATTATTTAGTTGGAGGTCTTGTTGCATTTCTTATCATTTTGTGACACCGTTTCTGTGTTTTTTTCCTCAGCTGATCACACCACATGCTATCCGTGTCCAGACACCTCCTAGACACATTCCCGGGGTCGTGGAAGTAACACTGTCTTATAAATCTAAGCAGTTCTGCAAGGGAGCACCTGGACGCTTCATCTACACAGGTGTTTAGACACATCATTGGGCTCTATTTGTCCATGTTGTTCACAGTATGAAGAATTTTAAATATGATGTACTAATGCATTGTCACAC
>VUQI01025536.1:0-10015 GCA_015106735.1 Paratilapia polleni | reverse complement strand
CGATCAAGGTGTGGATGAAGGACCACCAGATCAAGACCTTGTCATGGCCAGCCCAATCTCCAGACCTGAACCCCATTGAAAACCTCTGGAATGTGATCAAGAGGAAGATGGATGGTCACAAGCCATCAAACAAAACTGAGCTGCTTGAATTCTTGCACCAGGAATGGCATAAAGTCACCCAACAGCAATGTGAAAAACTGGTGGAGAGCATGCCAAGACGCATGAAAGCTGTGATTGCAAATCAGGGTTATTCCACCAAATATTGATTTCTGAACACTTCCTAAGTTAAAACATTCGTAATGTTTTGTTTAAAAATGAATATGAACTTGTTTTTTTGCATTATTTGAGGTCTGAAAACACTTTTTCATTTTCTGCAAATAAATGCTCTAAATGAAAATATTTGTATTTGGAATTTGGGAGTTATGTTGTCGGTAGTTTATAGAATAAAACAAAAATGTTCATTTTACTCAAACATATACCTATGAATAGCAAAATCAGAGAAACTGATAATTTTGCAGTGGTCTCTTAATTTTTTCCGGAGCTGTAGCTCCTGGGATCACTAGAACACACAAACTTCTCCACCCTGATAAGGTGGTGATTCATAGAGGGTGGCTGGGCTTTCCTTTAGAGATAGAGTGAGGAGCTCGGTCATTCAGGAGGGACTCGGAGTAGAGCCACTACTCAAACCAGCTGAGGTGGTTCAGGCATCTGACTTAACCCTCCTGGATGCCTCCTGGGTGAAGTGTTTCAGGCATGTCCGACAGGGAGGAGGCCCCAGGGAAACCCAGGACACGCTGGAGCGATTATATCTCTCACCTGGCTTGGGAACACCTAATGACATAACATCTTTAATTATTATTTGTTTGTTTGTGTTGACAGTAAAATAACTGTTTACTGTTTTAAGTTCACTTCACAGTTTATTAGCATTTTTTAAAGAGTGTTTGATTACACATAATCCAATATTTTCACAATAACACTGTATTTTCATGTCTATTTGTTCCATTTTAAAGTCACTCTCAGATGCACCCTTTCCAAGTTAAAGGCTTCTCCAGCCGCGTGGGAATCCTGCAATCCTGCTGCAAGGTCTACCTAAAGGCCTGAAATGCAAATGTTAAATTCCACCTGTCAGTCAGGTCAGTCAAATAAATGTCAACTGACTCTGCAGGTGGAGCTGCTCTCTGACATGAGTGACAGGTTTGTGAGACAAAGTTGCAGCCGTCACTTACCGATCGGTAAGTGACGGCTGCAACTTTCAAATAAATGTCAGTTATTTATTTGACATTTATTTGAAGGGAATCAGGGCGTGTACTAAAGAAGGGTAAAATCTGGCAGTAATTACGTTTCATAGCCAGGATGCACATTAGTTGCAGCAGGGTTTTGAATCTGTCCTCATTTCACTATAACAGATTAAAAGTGGCTCAAACAACCACTGTCCAAACTGGTCTCAGATCCCTGACCCAGAGACCTAAACCAGCCTGTAAAATCTGCCTGAAGCTGACACAGATGCAGAAAGCTTGGTTTCATAACACCTACACGAGTGTTAATGCTTGGCTGCAGCTGCACGGGTTGCAGGGTCAAGGTTAGAGGTGCAGAGGTGAGGGCTGAGAAGATTTTACTGGAAATGTGAGAAAGGAAGGGATGTTGAGCAGCGTAGGTGAACATGTGGCAGGCTTTCCCAGATTTTTTAAGTTTCACGGTGAGCAGGAAGGCATTTACTGGAGGCATACCTGTTAATCACTGAGACAGAGGGGATATTAAAGGCTCAAATCAAGCTGTGTAGCAGCATATTTTATCACATTTTCCTCTGTATATTTTCTTGTGATTTTACATTTTAAGAATGCACATGCATCATATACTTTCACTGTGTTTTCCTCAGGTATCAGGCCTCTTTTTATTATTTGATTAGTGAAAATACCAGAACGAACAGAAATGGCTCCTCACGTCTGTAGGAATTTAGATAACTGATCTCAGCATGCAGACAGTGACCCGCCGGCCTCATTAAAGCATGCGGCTGCTTCTTCTGCTGTCGCCATGTCTTCATGATTGAATGTTTGCGTTTGTGTGACTGTGGGTGCGTGAAAGAAAAGACAAAGAGCATTGGTCATGTTGGTGGTGGTGTGTGGTTGAGAACAGAAGAGTGGGGGTGAAATCTAAGAACTCTGCATCAGTTAGTGTGTTTTTACTGTTTGGGGAATGAGACCCACGTTTCACTAACTGGTGAAGAATCAGACCACAGACACTGACAAGAAAGTGATGAAGGAATGTGAAATCTTCTGTGCAGTCAGGAGCTTGTCAGTGTGACTTTGATCTAAATGCACATTTCAGACTTTTCAGGTCGTCTCGGTTTGCTTTCAGTGAATGCATTATAATTTGTCTGACCAGTACCTTTGCTGAGACACTTTTTCTCTAATCTCTGACTCATCTGAGTCTTGAGTGGTTTGACTCTCTCTTGTCTTGTTTAGTCAGTGTTTTGACTTGGGCTTGTCTCAGTCTTGTGTGCCTTTTGACTCTGACTTGGGTGTTTTGACTCTAAAATGTCCCATTTTGTGTGTGTTTTAAGTCAGAGTGTGGGAATTTGGACTTGTATTTGAGTCTAACCTGTATGTGTTTTGCCTTGGACTTGGCTCTGCCTTGTGGGTGCTTTGACGTGTCCTCTCCCTACCTAGAATATTTGGCTACCTTAGTATGCAGCATAATTTATGTTAAATTCCTAAAATATTTATTGCTCTTAATTCTAATTAAGCGCAATAAATATTCAATTGTGATTAATTCTAATCACAATTGAAGGCAAATAATGTACTGTAGACTGTAAAGAAACTGTTTCCCTTCCTTTTCAGAAATCCACAGGTTTTATTTTATTTATCACAGCTGACTTTCACTACAAACAGTGAAACAACAGAGTGAAGAACATTATTCTCTTTTTCAGTCTTGTCTTTCAGACTCCCCAAACACCTGATGCATCTCTGACTTCACTCAGTTGGTGTGACTGCAGCCCCGTGCTAGATTATGCTCACTTACACAACTTAAAACAGGTGACTAAAAAAACAAAACAAAAAAAAAACCAATTCAAAACTTGAAATTGAGCCCGATTTTTTCAGGGAAAACAAATGTGGTACGGACTAAGAAGCAGTTTGCTTATTACAATGATTTCAGCTTCACTTCAGAGTGAAGGTTTAATCTTTTCACTGTGCTTTGTGTGCCAGACATAGGAGACTTCACTGTGGTATTGTTAGGTTCAAGGGCATTTCCTGTATTAGATAACTTGCTGGTATTGGTCAGAATGGGCAGTTAAATGCACCGCATTAAAAAATTTTGTTCTCATATTTGAGCTCCTCTAAACTTGGTGTATATGCTTGATGACTAACCAGTTTTGGGTGCTTGAAAGTAGAAGTACAATAATCCATTGGCACAGGAACTCTGGATGATGTTTCTTTACCTGCTCTAATGAACCAAACTGAAGGTAAATGGATTGTAAATAATGTGATAAATTCTTGGCATCAACCTATCCTGACATATTAGTGTCATGCTGTTAAGCAGTCACCCAGTACGTCAGATGAGTCTAACAGTCTGACCTCACCTGAGTCGAGCGCTCTCTCTCCTCCAGTCTGTTGCGTGTAAGCCTTCTGCAAACCACCTGGACTTCCTCCACCGCCTCAGGGCAAACGCTGTATCATTCAAGTTATTACTCATCCCAGTGCTGGATTACTCACACCTTCATTTAGAACACATCTTTATGTGAGACGAACCCCGCCACCGCCTCCTCCATCTCCAGCTGAAGCGGATCCTCGCCAACAAACACACCTCTCGCCTGGGGTGATGAGCAGAAACAAAGCCGGACACACTCCCTCCAGTGACAGAGAGACGGGGCTGAATGAAGAACACTGACAGTAATTCCCCAACAAAAAAGTTATGTAACCTGAAAACAATAAGCCATGCACAGAATAAAGGTACTGCCACATCAAAAAAGCTCAACCACAAGCAACAATATCAGATTCCTAAAAGGCTTTCAAAAAAAATCTGATGATAGTGATGGTTAGATTATGAAAACAAGCATGTCTGTATCCGTGCATCATTTCACCTACATTATATAACCTGGAATGCTGTTGTTTTCCTTCTAGACTAATGTTTTATTCCAAGCTGCCCTTGAAAGGCTTTTTTGTCATTTGAATAAAAAGACCAAGTTATTATCTTTGTCACGTAAGTGCTGCAACCAGATCTGACATGTAGGAATTTTCTTCACTGTGGCTCCAATTGGCCTGTCTGCCCTGAGTTTTCATAGCTAGAACAGCAAGTACGACACCAAGGTGTTACATACCCCTCTCAGACCCACACAGTGGTCTATGTGTAGGGGACAACCTGAGTCAGTTGACCCTGCTGACGTGCGTCTGACGTGGGTTTAATTTTGTATGAATTTTCATGACTGGTTAATATAATAAATTGTATTTTCTGATTAATCTGCAACATGTCGTTTGCATAGAAAGACAAAAACCAGAGCAATGGGACACTGATTTAGAGGATCACAATCTGGCATTGGTACCCATCGGCGTCCACTTTTAATGACAGATGGCATGTGGAAATGTTGAAGCAGACTCAGGCTGGATCTGCATCCTGTTTGATGGAGATTTCAGGTTTTGTCTGAATTTGTTTATCCCTGTTTAACTTTTAAGTAGCGTTACACCGTCTTAGTCAGTTGTATTATATGGATGATGAGCGTTAGGAAACAGTACATTTTGTACATAAAACATACACCAACCAACCAACAGTACTGAAACCACTGACAGATGAAGTAAGGACTGTACACCTTATTACAGTGTGAAACCTGGGGTAATGACATTCTTGTGGTTGCTGTTTTGACACATTCCACAAGTCTTTGGTCTCAGACAAAACATGCACCCCATGACAGCGGCACTCCCTGATAGCAACCCACTGCAATGCAAAAACTGCTCAGGAACAAACCCAATCCACAAACTGCCCCACCCGACAACCCACAGAACAGGACACCCCTGAGGTCCCATTTCTGTGCCACAATGAACCAGAGCTGTTCTGGTGGCACTAGGTGAAATGCACAACATTGGGCAAGCAGGTAGTTTAAATCTTAAGGCACACTGTGAGGGACAGCAAATAGCCCCATTCAACTGCTGTAACAATCCATATTATTGCAGCAGTTCATTGATAAACAGTTTATCAAAGAAAAAAACCTTACTTTGAATCATCAGTCAGTGCAGAAAATCTTCAAGTGGAGTCGCAAAAACACAAAAACTATCAAAAGTCACAAAAACCATCAAACACTGGCTCTCACAGGGATGTTCCAGGAAAGATGGACACAGAGCTCCCTTCATTAGAGTTACCAGCAGAAATAACCAATTTACAGCAGCTTAGATTAGAGCTTTCAAATAGCAGACACATCAAAAACACTGTCAGAGGAGAAAGAGTGAATTATGTCTTTATCGATTATTTCAGTTTTTGTACTATTATATTGTGATTTACAGGTAATTTTGCATAAACTGTACATCTAAGAGGCAACTGATGCCCTTTGATGAAGTTCAAAGCATGTATGAGGTGAACTCACTCACTCACTATACTGACTCTGCCTCCACACCTGGCTCATGTTGCATCTTAGATTTGATGATCTCTGAATGTCAGCCAGAAAGTCACTTTTTGTGTCGCTGAATGTTTCTGGGACAAGTTTCAACAAGGCCTCCTTTGTCTCCCAGCAGATCTAGCCAGTCCTCTGCCTCTGTGAAGTGACAGAGCAGGTGATGAGGTAAGTACCAGGATAGAGATAAAAAGCCTGAGAGATTAGCTTGAAAGGAAGTGAAGCATCCTGTGGTGCACCAAAATGTGAAACAGAAGGGGTGGGAGGCAGAAGGAATGGACTGAAAAACAGATAAAAAAGGATGAATTCATCAATATCCCAATTATTAGTTTCTTAATATACACTGCACCTGTCAGCCTTACAATACAAGATGACATAACAGGCTTTAAAAAGCTCCTAAGCTTGCCATAATAAGCAATAAGTGAGGTTAAGTAATAATTGGCAGTCTTAGATGATGTAGGGAAGATTGTTCCAAAGTCTAGCAGTCAAAACTTGCTACCCTGGATCTATCGAAGCACCATAGTCCGTCTCTTGATTTGGGATTAAACTGTCTCCCTCAGGCCTGTTCCTGCTTTTAAAAACAGCACTAAATTGAGACATCACAAAATGCTGTGTTTCCTCCCCTGAGATGCTCTACCAGGCCTTCACTGCAGCCACCTTCAGTCGCTGCTTGTTTGTGGGTCTCTCTGCTTTCAGTTTTGTCTTCAGTAACTGAAAAGCATGCTCTGTTGGGTTGAGATCAGGTGACTGACTTGGCCATTGAAGAATATCCCATTTCTTTGCCTTGAGAGTCTCTCGGGTTGTTTTTGCACTGTGCTTTGAGTTGTTATCCATTTGCAAATGTGAAATGCTGTCAGATCAGTTTTGTAACATTTGGCTGAAACTGAACAGAGTATAGCCCTGTACACTTCAGAATTCTATTCAAAGAACATTTTTTTCCAGAACTGGGAAAAAAAACTCTTTTAGGTATTTTCTGGTTGTAAACCCTCTGTATATCCATTCATGAAGGCAGCTCTTGATTGGAGACTTTCACAGTGATACACCTACCTCCTCAAGAGTGTTCTTGACTTGGATAGATGTTGTGAATTTGTTTTTCTTAACCAAGGAAAGAATTCTGTGATCTTCTACTTCAGTTATCCTCCATGGTCTTTTAGGCTTTTTGGTTTTACTGTGCTGGTCAGTGCATTCATTCTTTTCAGGAATGTATGACATTGTTGATTTGGTCACTCCTAAAATTTTTGCCATCTCTTGGATTGGTTTGTTTTGGTTTTTCAGCCTATTGGTACCAAATGGAAGCTCAGCACTTGGAATCAGCTCCAGAGTTTTTATCTGCTTAATGTATCATGGAATAACTAGGCGCGTCACCTGGCCATGAAACTGCTTGTCAGTCATCCAATTCAATCCTTTTGAGCCTCCAAAAATGGGGACTGTGGGTAAAGATGACTCCTAAACAGTTAATGCAATACTTTTGTTAAAAATAGAAGTATAGCTGAAAATCTGCACAACACATCTTGACTGTTTGATGTAAAATTACCAAAATGTATCATTGTGCAAATACTTATGGACATGAATGTATTACATTTTTAGCATTTGAATGTTTTAGCTACAGTTCCTTGCAGCTTTCATTCTACTTCTTCCATGCAAAGTTTAATTGATTTTTATACTGTGGAGGAGTTTAATGCATCATATTCTATGTGTTGATTCTATATAAAAACTACATGTATCAATTTACCTGTACTTATCGTATTTAAGAAATGAAAACTAAGCTAGCAAGTAATTTAGTTAGTGCTTTGAGCCAAAATTAACCCTAAACCTAAATATAAACAGTACCTCTGTCTAAAATAGAGGTGCCATTTTCTACCAATAGCATCCCTCTTGTGTTTACAAGGCATACGTGCACATCTACTCATACAAGTAGCTTCCCTCTTGGTTCCAAAATGTCACAAGCAATTACCTGGATAACATAATGCTGGTATTTAGTATATAGAAGTGAGCCAACTTGGCACAAAACAAGCGGAAACATTTAAGAAAAATGAGCTCAATGCGAGTTCTTCATCAGTCTAATGGCAGTGACCTCTTGTCCACCCAAAGCAACTGCACGCCATCATTAATAAAGTGTCCAGCGGGGGTAAACTATTTTCACATGAGCTTAGAGAATTCTCATAAAACGGGAAAGGAAAACAGCAATGAAAGGTTAAATCTTCATTTCTCAGACGACTGCTTAGATACACGCTGAGTTGTTTTTCATTAAATGGTAATTAGATGAAGTCATGGCTGATGGAGGTTGTTTTCCTTAATTATTAAAAGGTAGTCATTGTTCATTTCCTCTTAGTTTAAAGCAGCATGGGAAGAAAATTGGCCGCCTTGTTTTTTTGGGGGAGAGTACAGTGGGGGAAAATGTCCTCGATCACAAAGGACAAATTCAGATTGGAGACCCATAGATTTGACATCATGAGAGTGTGGTTTAGTCACCAGGTCTGCAGTTTCAGTTTACAGGAGGGTTTCAAGTTGAATGTGCTCAAGACTATGAAAAGTGTGTTTGTGTGTTTGGACTGTAATAACAGCTGCTCTGTACTCCTTTGTGAATGGCTGGATGTTACTCGTAGCACTCTAAGTGATGAATGGGCCGATGAATGAAGCAGCTGATGCAAACATGGTCACTTTGATCACCAAAAATAACATGCCCACGTGCTTCCCCAGTGGCTGACTTATTAGCAGTGTTTATGTGTGTTTTTCCTTGAAACATTAGCCAAGAGCACTACCTGAAAGTACAAGTGCTACTTTTGGTGTCAGATTGTTGTATCGGCCTCTTTTTCTGTGCTGCTTTCTTCTTTTCTATTAACTGCCAGCAATCGTGCAGTGACTGATCGGTGCAGCTGATCTGTAGGACGCTGCAGAGGCAGGTCTCTGTAAGCTAATCCCTGAGTGCTGCGGATATGACCGCCGTGAGAAAAGTGATGGGAAAACTCCCTTCTCCCTCTCAGCTTTATCCTTGGCGATGGGAACTGCATTGAGAACGGGTTGGTTCAGCCCTGCAGCGGTGGCAGACGTTCCAGTCAGAAAAGGAGAGAGAATCTAGGTCTATTGTTGAGCTGATAAGCTCTGATTGATGATATGTTGTTGTCAAGGTTGGGTCGGATATTGTGTCAATCCTGCACAAGCTGTGACAATGTTAGACTCGGCTATGGCACAACTTCAACCAATTCAACAGAGATATGATGTCTACTGCTCAACTTTATCACCTCTAAATGTTGTGCAATTCATGATAGTATCTTGTTTTACACAGGATGACCCAAATTTCTTCTTTGTTACATGTCATCAATTGTTACTGCTGTTGCAACATTCTTCATTCATAAAGCAGATGCTTATTAGTTCAAAAGATGAATAGGTGGTAAAGTAATATATTGCTTCTTAGTTTCCTAAATGTTTGAATTCCTAGCTTTTAGCTTTTACTGTGACAATGAAGGCTAATATGGAGTGGAGTGCTATGTATATAGTGCTTTTCCAGTCTTACTGACCATTCAAAGTGCTTTACAATACATGCTGCATTCACCTTTCCACACATATTCATATAGCACTGTATTCTATGTAGAAGGAAGCTGGAGCACTTGGAAGAAACCCATGCGGGCTTCACACAGAAAGGCCCCAGCCAAACAAGAGCCTTGTTGCTGCGAGTCTATCATTGCACCACCATGCCGCCCTAAAATTCCAGATATACATATCATTTCATATGACTCAGTGTTTTTCTGAATTGTGGTTAGTGATGCTTCTGGTCAAGAAACTGTCTGTCACATGACCCCTTCATATTTCCAATCCACAAAACTGGCCCAGGATACTGTGGTAAGATTTCTCAAAAGAGGGATCAAAAGAGTATACTTTGGAATTACTATATGTATGTAACAGGAAACAGGGCAACTTTTTTTTTTTTTGCCTTTGTTAATATACAGCTCCAGAAAAAATTAAGAGACCACTCCAAAATTATCTTCTCTGATTTCTTCTCCTGATTTCTCTGATTTTGCTATTTATAGGTATATGTTTGAGTAAAATGAGCATTTTTGTTTTATTCTATAAACTACTGACAACATAACTCCCAAATTCCAAATAAAAATATTTTCATTTAGAGCATTTATTTGCAGAAAATGAAAAATGGTCAAAATACCAAAAGAGGTCCAGTGTTTTCAGACCTCAAATAATGCAAAAAAACCAAGTTCATATTCATTTTTAAACAACACATTACAAATGTTTTAACTTAGGAAGTGTTCAGAAATCAATATTTGGTGGAATAACCCTGATTTGCAATCACAGCTTTCATGCGTCTTGGCATGCTCTCCACCAGTCTTTCACATTGCTGTTGGGTGACTTTATGCCATTCCTGGTGCAAGAATTCAAGCAGCTCAGCTTTGTTTGATAGCTTGTGAC
>VUQI01025535.1:29788-52012 GCA_015106735.1 Paratilapia polleni | reverse complement strand
CCTGAACCATCCCTTAGTTATGCTGCAATAGGCCTAGGCTGCTGGGGACTTCCCATGATGCACTGAGCACTTCCTCTTCCTCACTTCTTTTCACTCTCCATGTGTTTTATACACCATTTGCATTTAGTCATTAGCTACTATTAACTCTGTCTCTCTCCTATAGGTGTGCCTTTTTGTCCTGTCTCCCTCTGCTCTCTTCTGTTTCCCCTCATCCCCAACCGGTCGCGGCAGATGGCTGCCCCTCCCTGAGCCTGGTTCTGCCGGAGGTTTCTTCCTGTTAAAAGGGAGTTTTTCCTTCCCACTGTTGCCAAGTGCTTGCTCATAGGGGGTCGTCTGATTGTTGGGGTTTCCTGTCTTTTCTGTCTAATATTGTAGGGTCTTTACCCTAAAATATAAAGCGCCTTGAGGCGACTGTTGTTGTGATTTGGCGCTGTACAAATAAAATTGAATTGAATTGAATTGAACATAACGTGTACAGTTTATGTGTAGGTCATTACCCCCCAATTTATTCATCGTGTCTATGTTACAGTGGTATAATTTTCTCCTTTCAGTCCTTCTTACGATTGTGTTTTCTAAAGGAGCTCAAGGCTCTGACAAATGTATTACTGCACAATGTGCAACACATCCAGCACTGCACTTTTGCATCTAGTTTTAGCGTCCTTACTGCAGCGAATGCTCTAAGCTCTACAACAAGTACGTGCAACTACACAGACAAAATCTAATAGATAACCACTTTGACATTACTGTTGATTGGTCTCATTAAAAAATTTCAAGGTAAAATATAAAAAACAGTACTGTGAGGGTCCGTGGGAAGATCCTCTCAAAGTCAAATAACACGTGATGTGTGTTATTTGAATTTAACATGATGTGTGTTTAGATGCTCTACACAGCATGTAAACACACACTTGGTATGTCTGAGCTGAGAATGCCAAGTCAACCTCCTCCAAATAAACACACCCTACCCTTTGTCTCAGTGACATCAATGACTGCAGAGCAGCAGAGGGAAAACTCTCCACTGACGTGTGCCAAGTTTGTCAATCTTTTAGTACAAACTAATCAGACACATTAATCTAATAAAGGAAGCCACCGCCTTTTACATGTGATTTTAATTACAACTACAACAACAACAAATGGCCCGACTACACAGGAAGGGACCGACCTGGTGTTTTAACACACATTATGAACACTTTCCCACAACTGGCCTGAGTAATTAGGATGACTCACAATCAGGGGTTTTTTTCCTGGTTCTAAATGGGACTTAAAGATTATGTACAGAAAAACGTTTTGATTTAATCTTGAGTTTAAAAGAAAGTTAGCAAAACTAGTTAAATAAAATACATGTATTATAACCACTGATGATTTTTCTTTGTCTCTGGTTAAATTCTCAGCCTGCACTGAGAGTTTCATAAAGAGACGGGCTGATAATGTTTGGCCTGATCTTTGGTTGTTGTTTTCACAAATTAGATGAAGAGTTTTTGAAAGATGTGAAAGTGACCCTTGTAGCTGTCAGAGTGGTCCTGGGTTTAATGACGAGAGAAAGAAAACTGAGTTCTCTCTCATCTTCATTTTTTATTATTATTATTATTTATTTTTTATGAACTTTTGAATCATGCCATTTGGCCTAAAACTGTTATTTAAATGAAACCATGAATGACCAGTTTCTCTTGGCTGGAACTGCCCCTTACAAAAAAGTTTGTTAGCAATCAAAACTGGTTGGTAACCGATTTGATGTGCTGTATTTTATACAACTATTGTTTGTGATTATCAGGAAGCAAAATATGAATCTGAAAACTAACCCGTGTATAGCTGTACAAAGACCAGCGTTCCCCTTTGAACTGAGCCTCTGGTCTGGTCTGAGCATGACTGGTCCACTTACAGAAAAGGCGATCAGTTTGCTACCTTATCTGGCAGAAGTATAAGCATTTTGCTGTTATTTTTTCACCATTTGATAAATGAAAATGCTACTACGCTAGAGTAAATAAAAGCCTGATTTTTAAAAATGACTGAAAAATGTTTTTATTATAATAATGCAAGTGGTGGAAGTCCTTTTATGCAGAAAAAAAACCTTGATGATGCATCAGAAATTGGAAAATACTCAAATACAAGGGCCACAAAACTTTTGCACTTTAGTACTGTAGTTCAAGATTACTGCTGAAGAGCCATATTCATGTCAGCATTATTAAAAGATCCTTAATCATACACTAGACTTAAAATAAGGCATATGTCTCTTTGAAATCCAATATTGTATCTGAGTGACTAAATGAAGTTCATCTGACACTTGAGGAAGGACCGACTGAAGTATTTACCTGCATTTAGCAACACCATGCTGTTGCACCATGACAGTGCAACCTGGCAAAACTAAAAAAGTTCATGTTTCTGATTCCAACGTGGCTTTAATTTCCTGTTTAGGGTTGCTGTCTTCCTGTAAAGCACCCATTCTGGACTTCTCTGTATATTTGTGGAGACATGTTTGACATTTAAGAGTTATCTTTTCTGTTAATTATTTACAAAGTGTGTCCATTCTTTCTCCACGTAGGAAAAGAATAAAGCGTGTAAAACTGAAGGGGTGTGAATGCTTTTGTGACTGCTGTATAATTCTGTAAAAACACTTGAGGTAATTTACAAACAGTGTCATCATTTAGAGTTTATGTAGCAGACTGTTTACAACTCTGCTCACTGCATTGCTCTGCCCACGTGAGCGGGCTGAGTACTGCGATAGCTCAGAGGATTGCAGTAAGCTTGTCAGGGGCAGAGCTGAATCATGTCCACAACATTTTGTGTTTACCATTATTTCTCATTACATTTTACACATGGCTGTGATCATAAAAATTACTGCATAACCAGTAAATTGATCATAAACTGGGTGCTATTTCCTGCAGCTCAAACAACTCACATATCTGAGAAATTCAATACAATGAGTATCAACAAATCCCACTTTTTTGCAGCATCATCCCCGTTGTTATGAAATACGCACAAAGCGAACAGTGCCAACAAAAGGAAGCAGGAACCAAGCATTCTGCTCTTATCAATAAGAGAACAAGGAAGCTAGGAAATGATTTATTTACACACTTAAACAGATAAAAAGTATTTCTCAGAATGGGCTAGTATTGGAGTACTGGAAGGGGCTGGAAGCTGGAAAAAAAATCCTATAATTAAAAACACAAAAGACCTGCTGTTACACGTGGAAAACATGCAAAGATGCATGAAAACACCAAAGTAATTCTTTACTGAAGAAAATAGGGAAATAAATTACAAATGCAGTAATTGAAAATATCCAAGTATATCCTAAAGCATTGTGCTAAAGTACAAACTAAAGTTGCTTGTACTTTACTTCATATTTCTGCTTTCTGAGACTGCATTTATCTGACAACCAGACATTAGTTACCTAACAAATTAGAAGATACAAAAAATAAATGTGATGATGTATTAAACAATGTACAGTAAGTGAGTGAGCTAACAAATGTAAGAACTGCTTTTCCCTTTCAATGAACATATTTTTAACAATGCAAAAAACAAGCATTGTGCAGGTGTTCCACTGCTATTTGCTTAACCCCAGGAACACACAGGGCGCAGCTGGGTCACAAGGCTGCCGGGGTCAATCACACCCCTCAAGACAATGCTTGCAATTTCATCAGATACACCGCAGAGCATTTCAGAAGCATCTCACAAGTGGCTCTCCGCTTGCTTAAAACAGGGCTGGATTTTATTTTTGACGAAAGGTGGATCAAGTTGTAGGTGAAAATGACAGGAAGTCAGATGCAGGAATAGCATAAACAATCTGGTCAATTTTCAAAATAAAAGAACCAGTGCAGACTAAACTCTACACTTGCTTGTAATGAATTATTTTTTAAAGTGTATTATCAGTATTTATTTAAGTAAGGAGTGGAGTACAAAAAAACCCCTCAAAGATGGTATTAAATCCAAAAAGGTGGCGCCAAGACTGAGAAGTAAAAACACTTCCTGAAGATGTTCCTGGCATCCCATAAAGCACTACTGGGGAATTTACTGCTTGGTGGAAACCACCAATTGGATGTTAATGAGATTTCCCAGTATTGAGTAGTAGTGTGCATGATGGGTTTGGGTGTGGACAGTGTTTATGATGCAGCTCTTACCATGGAGAGCACAGTTTGGGTCTGCTGTAGGAGAGGTTCAGGCAGCAGGGAGATGTGGACACACTCAGGGATGGTAACCGTGCCTCCATCAAGGTCGGCGATGATCACATCCAACTGAAAACACACACGTAAACACGCTTTTCATCTCTGCTTCTGGGACTACTGATAAAAGGTACGGCACTGTGATACAGGAGCTGATTAGATCAAGTGGAAGACAAACGCAGCGACAGAGAAAGTCGTGTCTCTCAGCAGCTGCTCATTACACGAAGCTGGCTGTCAAACAACAAAAACTGAAAATTCACCTGTCACTGCCGAGAAACAGAAAAGCACACACAATAGCCTCTGACCCCGACCACTGCTCATACAGTGATAATGGTACAAAACGCAGCATCTCGCTGTAAGATGAGATAAAGGCTCTGTCGGGGCGGCATGCAGCCACACGCCAGTCACGTTTAACAGAAGCATCCATTACACTCTCAACAGGCCTTAATAAAACAGCCACATCTTACTTTCTTAAGATTAAGAGATTAAGACACTAATTACTATCCTGTATTCTGGTATAATGTACCTTGGCCAGGTTTGTAAAGAGCATTGTATAAGAAAGCTGTGAATCTACAGAGGTTAGCAGGTAGCAAACAGCCAGATGGCAGAGGGGCATGTTAATAAAAGACAGACGAACCATTCCTTCACGGGTCAGTAAGAGTTCACGTGAAACATGCTCCCTTTTGTAATCAAAACTCAAATCCATGTCGGAGGAACTGAGGGTGTATTTAAGGATATTTTATATATTTACAGAGAAAGCCTCCTCTGTGTGATTTTGAGAGCCATTCTGGTCTCAATTATAAAACTATGAAACAAGCCATTTGTCATTTAAACACTAAGATATCCCACAGCTTGCAGCAGGTGTTCATACTGTACACAGTGCAGGGGTTTTTTATGATGCGGTTTATTTGTTTATTGGTGACAGAGGGTTGTGTGGAGTTAGCATTGTGTCCTCCAGCTGACTGTGTGTTGCTAACCAGCTTTCCTGGTTGACTTCTCTTCCAGAGCGGTTTCTTAACTGGCGAATGCAGTTCAAAATCTTTTTAAGCTGACATAAGACTTAGTGTCATGATTACTACTGGAGAGAGCAAGTCCAGTTTGGTCTTCATCACTTACACAGCTGCATACAGCCTTAAAAGAGAGGTGCAAGTCCATTTTAAAAAAAACTCTCACACCCTTATTTACATTAACATGGGTCACTCCAATTGTGTCTTTTGTCAATACTGGCACTGAAGAAATCCTTTCATAATGTGATTCTGAGGCTATATAATTCACAGGCCTCATCCTATGCAAAATTTGCTTTAGCAGGCTGATTTAGTCTTCCACAGTTTTGTCTTTTTGGTGCATAACAAATTCTCCTTGTCCCAGGACAGCGTTTCCCTGCTAAGCCCCTGTTATATCATATCAATGGTCAGTCAGACTACTGAAGTATGTTTAAGCTACTGAAGTGCATTTCTGCATGAAATAAGGACTGTGCATGTTGTATTCTGTAAATTGCATAAAAATAATATATATTTAACAGCCAGAGGCAGTGATTAAAGTGACAAATCATTCCTTTAATGGTATCCGAGTATTTTTTTTTTATGACAGATAAATAAAATGCTAAACTATCCCCAAAACTAAAGATAAGGCCAGACTCCTTTTCTACAGTACAACTTGAACTACTTACCAGGAACTGAAAAGGAAAAAAAAAAAAAAAGCTCCACAAGCTTCAGGCTGATGACACATAATAATACTCCTGTCACTTTTATCAGCAAAATTGCAAGTAAAAGTCTGGGCACCCCAGACAAATAACAATTCCTGTTTCAAGTTCATGAAATAAAACAAGCCCTACCATTTGATTCAAGGTGTATTTTTAATGCCTGTTTTTACTTCTTGTTCATCACACTGCTCTTTGCTGTTGCAGTCATGAAAACTAGTGTACTTTATGTAGTCACAAAATACTGAAGCATTTCCTCATATTTACTGTGCTGCAACAATGAGAACCCACCAGTTCTTGAGTCTCAGAGCGGAAGAAGGAATTGACACCGATGATGAAGGGGGTGGGAGTGCTCAGGACCTCAAGTAGTTTTCCCGGTAGGATGGGAATGTAAGTGAAACTGAGAAGACACAAACAAGAAGAGATTTAACCTTCTGCTTTCAGTGATGTCAACAGTGGTTTGCTTGAGAACAATCTAAAGACAAAGCAAGGAGAGACTGAGGAGTAGGAACACACCTGTATTTGAGGGGGAACATGATGGCTAGCAGAGCTCGGCAGGCGTCCGTTAGTCTCTGGTAGCTGCTGGACAGGAACAGGATCTTATGTTCCGTCAGGGCAGCGCAGAACAGATAAAGAACGTTGACTATACCTGAGGAAGAATAGACCACAGACAGGACATCACTGGTCGTCCACGACAACTTTTCACAAAGGAGACTTTTTTAATAGATCAAACAAATATCTGACTTATCTGCTGTAGTCAGTGAGAGAGATATTAGTGGGTTTTGATTCATCATTACTGGGAATGGTGCAAAAGAAAATTATTAGTTATTCCTATGCAGGAACTATATCATATTTTACACTGTTGAAGGTTCTCATTTAATTTAAAAATCTTTTTCTATGGTGAATGTCCTCAAGTGTATATTGACTGTAAAAGACTGACTCTTCAGTTAAAGATCTCGTTGATTCAAAAGGTGCAATGTAAAACATACAGGTAAAAGCAGAAGGGCAGTTTTGAAGGAGACCTTTTTATTTCCAGCTCCATGGTTTGTATTCATTAACTCTACTACAGCACCTTTGCATAATTCACAGTTCAAAATAATCCATTGTATTTTATACTGGGCCTTGGCGCAGCTCCTTAGTTCATCTTCTGTCTGAAACAAGCCCTTTTAGCTCCTGACCCTTTAAGCCAACTTTGTTCTGATTGGCTGCCTCTCGCAAACAGAAGGTTTGGACAACAGGTGGGTGGGGCTGCTGAGATGTATATCCACTTTCTTTGACATCACACAGAGCCAAGAGTAGGAAAAAAATGTCTAGAGAGCTTAGAGCACTCTGAAGCCAGAGTTTTAGGCTCACAGGGATTACTTGAACATATACTGGCCTCATTATGACAGAAAATAGAAGAACACATAGGTCCACTTTAACATGAGATTCAATCATTGGTTTGGTCTTCACTGTGGATTCAGATCAAATTGTTCCCAAATGTTAACAAAAGTCTGTCCTGGTGTTATGTAACAAGCATATTTTTATAATAATTCTTTTTTTTTTTTTTAAATCAGAATTATGATTGAAAAACAAAGATCACACACACATATTACATATTTTTTATATGCATTTCATATGGATATAGGTGGTGGTGTTGCAGATTGTACTGTTTTTGTCATTATGTAACTGAGCTGTTTGTAGGTGCTGTACGAGCACTCTAACAACAGTGAATTTTAAAAAAGTTTTTTTCATTCATTTTTCATATCTGCTCGTACCGAGCTGTCTGAAGAGCTGGGCCACACTGCTGCCACTGACGGGAAGAGAGTCGTTGATCGGAGTCTGGATGACTTGCCGGTCGCCAGCGCCTAATGTTATAGTCCTCTATAGAGTAACAGAGAGGAGAGAAAAGAAGGTTTGAAAAGTACGTGTGAAAACCAAAGAACAAATGTTGGTTCTCAGAAAATCAGGGTCTCACGGCGTGGTTTAATCACAGTTGTGCATGTCCAGAGAGCAGCGTGATTCAGAGACAGAGAGATGGAGAATTCCTGAAGCTTAGCAGGTACGTGACAAATTAAACACAAGCCATTCCAGCTGATCAGGACATGAATGAGGCTGGGCAGGACTCCATGCCAACGACCTTACTGCAAAACAACAGCAGCACCACTATATCAAAGAGCCTTTATGAGCGACAGAAATCCCAGAGACATGGCAGGTGTCATGCGCAGAGTTTTCCACTGCAGTCTAACGTGTGCAAAGGAACTGAATTAATCTAAAGTGTTATCTCAACTGATTTCTGTACAAAGGTTGGAACAAAGACTCCTTTTGTAATAGCTACTGCTTATTACAAGCATAATTCATGATGCCCAATTGCATTCCACTGTGTCTTATAATTGTGTGTTCTATCACAGACAACCAAATTGACTTTTGTAGAACTAGAACTGTATTGTGCTCTAGACAGAAGTCAGAGCCAATAAATATTGATTTGTGCTTGGTTGAAATAACAAGCAGAGTGAAAATAGATGATTTAGACTGCAATTAAATAAATCAGTACAACAGATCAGACAACAATAACTAATGACTGCAGCACAAGGTAAGGCAACATCACGTAGGGTTCGGGGCTCATTACATTTGAAAAAAGTAACATTAGAAATCAAGTTCCACATTTACTCCATCGGTATGTCTGTGGAGGCCAGCTGGGGAAAAAGTGCAGCATTATCTCATGCTCTCTACAGCAGCGGCGATAGCGTCAGCAGCCACAGACGAGCTGTTAGGAAATTCAATACTGTGATCCAACATCTGATCATCAGGTGTGTTCACTTCAGCCCTCAGCTGCGGTTTAAAGAATCATGTAAGGTTTGATAAGGAGCAGATATGCCTACATTTGTTTTTTACTTGGCCAAGGATAAAATGTTCTTGTGGCTGGGATGATACTGGTTTCAGCCAGGCCCTACCACCCTACTTGTGGGAGTGGTAAACCAACCAAAAAAGGTTGGAAAGGAAGTGCCAACACTCTGTAAATTAGATGCCAAGACGTCACAGTGCAGTTAAGTCAATCAATGCCCAAAACAGATGAAAAGTTAATGTGATTTCTGGCTCAAAAGGACTTTTCCTCAGGCCTCCTAACTTTAAATGGACACATTCTTCTAGTCCCCATTTCGGTTTCACATCAGAGCTACTGCTGTGAAGAGGCGCAAACCAACCATTGACCAGATGTCAATTTTCGGTCATTCTGGCTACATGAAAAAAAATTGGAAAACTAATTCTTGTAATCAGATGAGCACCCTGTATGCAAATCAATCATTTGTTGGTCACATATTGAGACTGCATCAAAGCATTTGATTGGTTCTCCTGTTACAGTGAGTGTGCATGGACTGCCTGAAGGAAATGGGTGGAGAAGAGGAAGATGAAAAAATGGAAAGCTGATTAGTAGCGAGGGGAGAATGAAGTCAGGCTGGCGTACCAAACTCTCCTCTCTCTCCTCCTGGCCCGGCTGCACAAGCACCCAGCAGACACACACACACACACACACACAAACAAACACACACACACACACACACACAACCGCAGGATAAAACAGATTAGCAACAACAGGAGTGAAGGCACAGAGTGCCCAAACTTGACAACAGTATGACAGTCACATATCAGCATGGCAAATCAAGAAAGCTGCACAAACAACAGCATCATAAACATGAACTGAAAGATGACAACTGTGTAAAAATACACAATGAGACACACGCGTGCAAACAAAGTACAGTTATTATTTAGCATTCAGCAGAACAGGAACAGCAACAGATGATTCATAACTCAAACTTAAAATATACACAGCAATGACATAATAATGGTATGTTAATTTGTTGTATATATAACAGTAACAATAGTAATGGGGGGAAGGAGCGTGCCGATTACATTACTTTTACTAAGGCAGTTCACTGTTGGTCTCACACACGCGCACACACACACACACACACACTTTTGTCTTGTAAGAGGCTAGAAATTAGAATGGGGGTCAATGACAAGCTGCTAAACAGCTATACCAACTCACATGTCTTTACAGGGTTATACTGTAAGGGAATTTTTGATATTTTAATTCCAAAACTGAAAACATCTGACCACACTTTGAATTTTTCCTTCACCATGTGACTGTTTTAACCCACAACCGGTACTAAAACTGATACTGGAAACTGCAGAGTTCTGCACTGAAATCATCTTCCAGCAAAACCCAGACAGACCACAAAGTGAAAGATAAAAGGAAGTTCACAGGCTACGTGCCATGTTAACAAACGTGGGCATCTTCATGTGATCAGCTTGCGGAAAGTGCCAATGACCTCCAGCAGAACAACTTGTAACTTTCAGCAGGTCTCCTTTCAGCTTCACACTTGGCAGGGTGACGGACAGTGTTGAGAAACAGGGATTGGAATTCCCTGTTTCTGGAATAATGTGAATTAATTTTTGAGACAGATCTGTTCCTGTAATAGCCCAAACTCTAATGAACAGGCGTTTGACTTTGTTCCAGAGTAAATACAAGCTGTCTACAAACACGGGGAACTCCAACAATACCACACATGCAGCGGGAGGTGAGACATCAGGGTCAGGCACTGATTGTTGGGACTCACTATGTTCTTGTAGGAGAGTGGACCTGAAAGACTGCATAAACTCCACTGGTTTGTCTCTTTTCTAAGGGCAGTCTTGCTAACCAAAAGGTGACCCCACTGCTCTACTTTTGTAAGTCACCATTTCTCACATCAAGTCAACAGCCTTAAGGCTGTGTAAACTATTACTAAAGATGAATATCTAGGGTGTTGTAACATCGTACAGGTTAGGCTGAGTCATACACTTGCTTAAAAAAAAAAAAAGTTGTGGGGTTTGTTTTCTTTCAACTCCATCTGCAGTGCTACTACTTTCACGTACTGAAACTCTTTTTTTTTTTTTTTTTAACAAATGTTTGGCCTGTGTGGAAAAAAAGACATAGGATTATATGTTGATGTAACAATGGGCTCCATCAATGAGAATCTAAACAAAATAATAATAATTTGCCCTGAAAGTAATGCTGGGTCACACGTAAGAAGAGCTGGTGCTACACTTTATCAGCCAGAGGCTGCTTAGGTCTGTCACATACTGAAAAGCACAGAAACAATATTACTGCGATGTCTTTAGAAAATGTGGGGAAAAAATAGAAATAATACCACCAGTCAAATCTATCCATAACTTTTAGCTTAATTAAACTGAAAATAAAAATAGGTGGCAAGAGTCTATAACCATAGCCATACAAAAGCATACAGAAAGAACACTAACAAATTATTTATGATATTATATGTGCAGTACTGACGTGATATTGATATTTCAGCTTTAAATATCACGGTTATTGATAAATCACAGACAATGCACACACACTACTTAATTCTTCTGTGATTGGCTCTCTTGCTGTTGGGCAAATATTGACACTGTGGGATATGTAAAAAAGGCTGCACAGCAGTCAAATGTGTCACTGTGGACTTAACTGCTTATATTTCGGAAATGTGATCTTTTGAATGGAATGCACAAATGGTTGCAGCACATCTCTGTACTCAACTTAGATACACAGTTAGGTATTTGGACAATGGCCCTTTTTTTTTTGTAATTTTGCCTCTGCCATCACAGTGGATTTTAAATCAATCAAGATGTGACTGAAGTGCAGAATGTCAGTTTTAATTGAAGGGGTTTAACAAAAATACTGAATTAACGGTTTAGGAATTACAGCCATTTTTATACACAGTTCTTTATTTTCAGAGGCTCAAAAGTATTTAGACAATTGACTGGCAAGCAGTTTCATGGCCAGGTGAGGCTGGTTCCCTCATTGTTCCATGATAAATTAAGCAGATAAAAGATCTCAAGTTGATTCCAAGTGTTATACTTGCATTTGGTGTTCACTGGAACACTCAATATGAGGTCCAAAGAGATGTTAATGCAAGTGAGTGAGGTTATCATTAGGCAGAAAAAACAAAATTAACCTATCACACAGATAGCAAAAACATTAGGAGTGACCAAATCAACAATTTAGTACATTCTTAAAAAGAGTGCAATGGCCAGCTGTGCAACACCGAAAGGCCTGAAAAACCACAGAAGACAACTGCAGTGGATGATCACAGAATTCTTTCCTTGGTTAAGAACAACAACTTCACAACATCTACCCAAGTCAAGAATTCACTTGAGGAGGTAGGTGTATCACTGTCAAAGTACAGAATTGCCTACATCTCTATTTAGAATTTATGCATGGCGAGGTCACAGTCACATTTTTTCCAATAAGACTTGTACTTTCCAGGTTTTCAAAGTTCTCTGCCTCTTTGCCTGTGCCTTCAGGTGAATTTGTAGTCACACACGACATAATCAAACACAGCCGAGGGGCCCTTCAGCTAATCCAATCTAGCATCAACAATAAAGGAAGTAACCTAGTTGGCTGGACATGCTATTGTTTGCTGCTCAGATTAGGGCAGATAAACACACTACTGCATTTCTAGAGCCCACAACTCCACACTACACAACTTCAGCATGAGGGAAAAAAAAAAATCTGAGCTTGACAGGGCTGGTCTGGCTGCTAAGCTACAACTGAAAGTTTGCAGTTCAGGGGAGGGGTTTGATAAAGAGCTGAATTTAAAACAATTTCTAAAACTGAACTGTCTGCAAGCCTGTTTGAATACAAATTTGACCTGTAAAGCTACATGTTCCATATGCAGTGTCTGACAGAAGGTATTTGGAGTGTGACAGTGCTGTCCCGATGGCATGTTTATAATAGCAGAGAGCACTTCAGCGTCACGTTGTTGCAATGGAATGCTGTCTGTGGTAATGACAGGCATTCAGTGAGGATGACAGAAGTCCTGTGTGATTAAACAGGTACAGGAATGTGTGTAAGTGTGTGTTACTTTTTCCAAGTGGCCTGCCCTCCTCCTGACACTCAGAACTGTTTGTGCTTGCTGGGAGAGAAGCAGCACAAACTCATTTGTCTAACATATGATAAAGGACTGAGAATTAACTTTGGCCGGTGCACTGATGAGTGTTTGTGTGAGTCTAGAGGTGCATTAGCTACACTGTTTGGGTCTGTATGTGTGTTAATACTTATTAGATCTGATTCTCTCATTCAGATGCTGCGCTGCTCAACAAGAAGCCATCTGCCATCCCATATGGTCACCAGGCAACCGAACTACAAGCTGCACCGCAACGGGCTTGAATGTGTGTGATTGTGTTTGTGTGCATGTGTGTGTTACAGAGGTAGTGTGAGGAAAGAACTAGAAAATAATCAGTGTTTTTAAATGCAATTAAATTGCTGCAGCAAATCAAGCCGATGGTAAACACAAGAGAAAAAGAAAATAAGTCAAATGCTTGAAATGAATAACATGATCCCATGGAAACAGTTTGATCACAAAATAAACATAAAAGCAAGTCAAAAATAGCTGAAGCGCCATCGATCACAAATGATTTGATATGACTGCAAGAAAGAACACGTTCCTTCAAAGAAAAGAGAAACAACGTCGGCCTGTTTGATGAACAGAATCAATAACATAGAGCTGGTTGTTGATTGGTGAAGCTTGCAGAACGGGAAAGTTACCTGGAGACAGGCCAGCAGCCAGTCACAGGCCAGGGCCTGAGGAACTCTGTCTAAACTACAAACTGGGGACTCATCTATCTGTAACACAGAGGAACCAGTGTACACAAATTACACACACACACACGGGTTACAACATCTGGAAACCACAGTGGGAGGGGTCAGCTCAGTGTGAGAAAATACACACTTCCTACTGTACGTGCACCATGACATGGGTAAGTTTGGTTTAGTTTACCTGCATTAAAAATAAAAAAGATTTTTAAACAGAACAAAGGCACAGTTTTCTGGTGGTAAAATAAAAAAAAACATGACCTTTTTAAAAAAATATGAAAACATGAGTGGAGGGGAGACAGAAATGGTGGAAAAAATTAATGAAAAAATAAAATGTAAAATGTCATGACAAACAAGTTATTTCAAATAAGAGGTCAAACATAACGTTTTATGGGCACAAGCATATGCGTAAAAATCAACTTTTTTAACCTGCTGGAGTTTGTTGCAGGTTACCGACACATCAGTGGCGATTTCTAGTGCGATTAGTTAAAAAGCCATGGCCTGTGTGCATTTATGTGTCCATGATACGATAATGTAAGGTTAGAGAAAACACAAACAGGTTTGTTTTATTTATTTGGATATAAATAGAAGGATTGTCGATTTCTTCTATGAGCAATACTGCTTCCAAGATAAGCAGCACTGGTTGTTAATATTTTCTTTGTTTTTTTTTACTAACCCTGTCTCATTGAACGTGAACTTAAAAAGGTTTTAAAATGTCTACACCATTTTTGTTTACAGGAGAGCTGACTATCCATAATACCAGCCTTCGGGTACAGAGATCTGCAGTAAAACCAGACCTACCAAGATGGCTGGTGTCATTTTAGATCTCAACTCTGTAGATAGAAACCCAGAAAGTATTCAAACACAAAGAAATAAACAACCACGTTATCACAATCTCATTTACATGCATACTATACAGCACCCAAACCTTTCAACCACAATATTTTTCTGTTGTACTGAGCAGAAATGCAGCGCTGGCTGTTCATGCTGAAAAAGGGAGATATACTAGCAGGCTGTGCAAAGCTCTGCTTCTACACGCTGCTGGCTGCACTGCTGGGCAAAGCCTGGGCTGTCAAGTCAAAAGCAAAACTGACATTAATGCATTTTACAGGAAAAGCTTTTGTCTAGATGACACCAGAACTCATCATAGCTTTTGGCAGCTTGTACTGCAGTGTCCAGGTGTCAGTGTGAGAAAGAAAAGAATGGTCAGGAGTTATACCTGGGAGCCTAAGGCGATGGGGATGACACATGTGAGGAGATTTCCAATCACTGTTTCCAAGGGCGCAGAGAGACCATCTACATGGACGGTGTAGATCAGCCCCAGGCAGTTCTGTTCAACCAACAAACACAGAAATCAAGGGTCAGCAAAACCACATCGCAAGGCCCACAACCGTGTTTCCCACACATACACTATATATAAGGTATATTTGAAGACTCATTTTAGAATTTTTTTATTTTTTGTACATGTCTGTGAGAACAAAGCCATCTGTGAACACTTTACTAGTTAGCATTCCCCTTGCTCTTACTAGCAAGGCAGCTGTTGTGATCATCATACATCATTCAGCTGCAACCCCAGCATCTTAGACTGCAGCGGTTACAGCAGTCCTCATTCTGATCTGGAGAACTACCACAAGCTGAAGACCCACTCTAACCAGATCCTGCAGCAGGTGGAAAACTGGCTCATGTGCTGCCATGCTGAGCTCACTGAGGCTGCAGAGCAGAAGAAAGACTACCAGCTTACAGTCCAAGCTGGAGTTCAACCACAGGATGACAGACTCACTGATTTATTGCTCAGTTACGTGTCATAAAGTACTTGGAAAATAAAATATTTAACTTAACTTAGAAACAGAATTATTTAATAATTTATTTAAGAAACCATGTACGGCTCCTTTCATATCGCACACACATGCATGTGTATACAGATATATATAAATGTCACATCCAGGAAAGCTGTTGGCGTCGTACCCTGAACACCTCGGTGTAATCCAGTTGGGACACCAGCACCAGGCTCTTAGGGGCGAAGACCTTAGCCGGTTGCACAACAGAGAGCTCCTCATCTGCTTCATCTGCCTCGCTGGCCTCAGCCTTCTGCAACTGAACACGGGGCAGGAGCAGACATTACTGCTACCACATCAGGCTGTGATAAACATTTCAAACTGCAAACCCTATTTACAGTTGAAAACTCCAACTAGTAAAGAAGCCTTTGACACTAAACAGCTGATGTCTTTCTCACCTGTGGGTTGTCTAGGCCCTCCCAGAAAGTGAAGCAGGCACAATAGTGACGGTCCGAGTTGATGTCAGTCAAAACTGCTACGAAGAAGGAGGCAGGCTGCTGATCAGGAACCAGCTGCCAACCGCTGGGCTGACAGAACTGAACAGGAGGAGGAAGGGAGTAAACGTGGGGAGATTGTGGCAGTGATGGGGCAAGAGGTGAAGACAGAGTGAAAAAAAAAGAGAGATAAAGATTAGTTTACATAGCAACTTGGGTGACATATCAGACAACAGTGAATCACATGTTTTAACAACACCTCAGGCTGATTCATCCAGGACTGGGCTATCATTAACCCAACAAAACAGGTTGTGAAAACTTTCCATCTGTTTTAAAATTATACAGTTCCACCACAGCCCAGTCTGAGTGACGGCTATAAATATGACAATATATCCATTTCTGATCACAATACAGCTGGTTATGGTACGCAACTTTCAAATATTTACTTACAAAACAAGAAATGTTAATGGAGCAATCAATGCTGTCAGAGTGTTGAACGAGGGAAACAAACCAAACAGTCAATATTAGCGTTCTTGTTCAGATTTATTTTGTCATTTTTCATTAGGCTGCTTCAAAAGCCTGGCGTAAGCCTGATGTAAACATGTTACATATGCCTTTTGCTGGTTGCTTTAATCTTCAGTCAAATCAAACATGCATGAACCTGTTCGTGTAGCATTTTTTTTTTTTTTTTTTTTTTTGTCCGTTTCACATTTGAATCACAGAACAGATATGCTTTTACCTTGCCGACCCCTTTAACCACCGTTTGAATCCATGCTGACGGAGCAGGCCGGACAACTGGCCTAGATTAATATTATTCAGACAGCAGATCTGATGACAGGACACTCATATTCCAGAAGGTTAAACAAATTAATTTCTCTGTGTCCAAATGATTAAGATATTTATCTAAAGATCACACTTATCCTTTCATGAGACCAAAACTGCCAAACTTTTCCAACAGCCTCTTCTGCTCTCATTTGTCAAGCTTTGTTAACTGTGTAATACCATATAGCATATTCAGTGCATGCATACTTTCAACATAACCTCCAAACTCAATGCAGAAAATTGAATCAAATGGTATAAAATATACATAGGAGTAAATGCTGGTAACATTAGCTAAGTGTGAAAGGCACTGTCAACACTTAGGGTTTCACATTAGCGCCTCTGTCTTGCATGCTTTACATTGAGCACATGAGTGAATTATCAGCTGTAGATTAGTGCACATTTGCGAACTGCTTTAAATGAACTAAATTGATCCATCTTTTCCAGTTTCTGAACCTGCAGCTCCTTCTTGGACACTTATATGAAAACTAAATTATTATATACTTTCTATAAAACTTAAGTCCCCCAGTGTAGGGAAAATCTGCACTGTAGCCCACAATACTTCTTATTCATTAATGTAACACACATCAAGCAGTGATGAAACTTTAAAATGTATTGTTTTACACAGGATTTCCTTGAACCGTTAATGTAATTCAACTGTAAAAAAAGATCGCCTGATAGGGAGTTGATGCTGGGGATATTTTTTTTTACTGTAAGGGCTACTGCCATAACTTGATAATGTCCGTGTGCAGAAAAGAGCCCCAGGTGGCAGCGGACTCATGTGCCTCGGAAGACCTGCAAAGTAGCCTTAGTGTGAAAAAGAGTCAAAGCCGAAAGCCTGACTGTCGCACGCCAATGAAAGAGGTCTGGGTGAGGGACCCTCGAGCAGAAATGGCTGGAGCTGAACTAAAGAGTGAGCAAAGCTGGACTTTAAGGGAGAGGCAAAAGCACACCACTCTAAAGGAAAGCGGTGCGTTTGATTTATACCAAGAAGAAAAAAAAAAAGAAAAAAATGAATGCGAAAAAGTGATTGTTTTGGAAACTGGAAATTAAAATTCAATTAATAGCCCAGCCCTATTGAGAAGTAGCATGGCTAAGAAAATAGTCTGCTTCAATCCTCACAGTAGCAGAAAAGTCTAGACGTCAGCAAAAACATTCATCCCTAGAAGAACCATTTCCAGAACTGATGTTATGCAGTTAGGCTAGCATTTGTATAGCTACTGGAACCAACCAAATACAATTCTTAGATACCCCCACTGGTGGATACAATTTTGAGCCTTGACATTCATGACTCAGTTTCTCATAGGCTTCTGGGTCAAACTGTGCCATGATAGTTCCCACGTTCAAATGTTCCCTCACTTGTGGGTGTAGAAAAATATGTTATCTTATCTATAAATAATGTGGGTAACCAACCTAATTTTACACATAAAAGCCTCATTCAAAATAAGATACCTGGAAAGCTGCTGTCCCTGCAAAAACCTCTTGCCAATCTCACCTACCCAGAACTCACTTACACATTTAGCTGACAAATTGGTTGGAATGTAAAGAATTTATTAGATCCTGTTGCAAATCCTGTAGTACTGGCAGCTGTTGGGGATAGGCAGTGCCTCTTGAGTTGCCAGGGGAATTGAACCCCTAACTCTGATAGGGTTAATTGTCTTATTCTGGCCACTGAGGTACACAGAAACATGACTGTAAATGTTGACTTACCAGCTCTACGCCTTGTGGGAACGGGCTGTCCTCCCAGTCTTTCTCAGGAAACCGCTGGAGAATACGACCTTGACCTTCACCTTCCACTGTGGGGAGACAGAGAAAGGGACAAATTCAGAGGTCAGAGCATGTTAAAAACTGTGTGCTGTCTGTTTGTTTCTACTAATAAGCCCCTTCCAGTTTTTTAATAAACCATACAAGCACAATGACGTCTTCACTTCTTTTTTTCTGTTCTGATCTGTTATGCTGGCATACGAAAAAAAACAAAAAAAAAACCTCAATCTTTAAATAGTCATGATGTAAGGAAATGGCATGCCACATGCAGATGAGGCAGCACATGAGGATCTGAACCACATTCAAAACAGTGACAAGAACATTTGTTTTAAGGACACCTCTACAACAGACTGTTTCAACTGGTTAGATAGGGCCACACAAACCTTATTCTCTGACCTGAAGGGCCAAAATGCACATCTGGCATGATGGTTTAACATCTGTAGCTTTGATTGTCTTAATTACAGCTCAATTTGAGCATTGTCATTTCCAGTTTAAAATCTTTGTGTGTAGTTTTTAAAGTAGAATTATTAGGCTTTTTTCATGCTCATATTAAACGTGGCCAAAATTTCAAACATTGAGGTGATGTGAGAGTTCTTTTCTACTCCTGGCTCTGTATGATGTCACTGAGGGTGAATATCCTTAATATGGTCATCTCAGGAACACAGCTCTGACTGTGAGCACAGCAGCTCCACCCACGTGGTTTTCAATTCTTTGAGGGACAGCCAATTAAAGGAAGTTGGCTTTTAGGGAGGGGACAGGGAGCTGAAATAGTACAAGATAAATAGGGATTATTTTGAACTGTGAATCATGCAAACGCTACTCTACTTTACTCTACCTTTAACTGTATGCCGAGTATTCAAAATAGTATATATCTAGCTACCTAGTCATGAATAAATACAATAATCATGCAGGTTTTTTTCCTCAGTTAGAGAAGCAAGCAAAGCTGGCAGCTACCCGATGAGGCCATACTTTAGAGGTGACATGCAGTGACTAAGCTGAGCTCTGAAAACCATGTGTCCAATAAGTTGGTAGATGAATAAATCTAATAATTTTAGATGTTTTCACATGCTTATTGTCAGGCCAGTCCATTAAACGGGTTCATGTGCGCCTTCTAAACATTAGTGAGATGTTTAAAAATGCTTGTTTGCTGTTGGTTAATGAGGCCATTTCCTTTGTTGGCCAGGGCCTGGCTCATCACAGCAGCACAATGACACAACAAAGGCCGACTTATGTAACCACCACAAGCCCGTCTTTCAGCCTAGTTCCAGCTGAAGCCCAGAAGGCTGCTTAATGGCAGCATTCATCCACAGAGAGAATACACTCAACCCTCCCAATACAAAGGATTTATATCTAGAATAAAACTCAGCAAATCAAAACACAATCCTAAACAATGCTAAATAAAGCAGAGGTTTTCCACCAGCGTTTAGTCAAACCCCAAACATGCTGTACCAAACTGTGCCTCAGAGAAAACAACAGAGCCTGTGGGCCTTTACCAAGGAACTAAACCAGAAGCAGAGACAATACAAAAACAGAAAGTAGGCCAGCTCCCAAAACACACAGGGGAAGTCATTCCATCTCCCCTGTGAGTGAGGGTTATGTGGACGCTTGTGGGAGTGGTGCTCTGGGATCAAGTTGTCAAAGATGAGAGGTTAATTTCCTTTCAGTTTTGAGACAACTGCCCCTCATTGCTGAGCTCCTTTTGAACTTTTTTGAAGTGCTTTCCCAAAAACTACCAGCAGCTATTTCCCTAGAGATACCGATTTTAAAAATTAGGATCCATGTCACCCAGTATGGCCTTATGTTATGTTCTGACAACCAACAGTCATACAGGGTGGGAATTCTTCAGCTAATTAAAACAGGACATCCTGCAGCTGAGGGAGGACGGTATGAATGAATAGAAATTGTGCGTGTTGGGAGTGACATTCAAGTCTTAGAACCACAGACACTAGAAACAAGTATGCAACCACTCTTACTGTGAAGTGTCAAAACCCAGTTTACTCCACACACTGAATCGGGTTATGGAGAGGAAAGCTAGACACAACAACTGTCTCCTACCTTGTCACAACAGACAAAATCTTCCCTTTGATCCACTGATGTCAAAAATATGTGCATGTATACAAAAAGCATCTATGGAATGCAAATAAGACCTAAACATGTCCACTTGGCTTCACAAAACCAGAAGTGAGATAAATGAGATGGTGCAGAACAACATAGGGACTGTCCCATAATATTAAAAAAATAAAATACAAAACCTGGAGAGTGAGCTTCAAGGTTTTAGTTGCACAAAAGGAAATTACAAAGATAAAGATGTTTCCAGTTGCAATCCAATTTGTCTCCCGATTGCAACTTTCTATGATGCCACAGTGGTTCAGGAAATGTTTTAAGAGTCACCGTAGGTGAAGTCCTCACTATTGTCTTTTTCTATTCTGCTGGGGACCAACCATTACTGTAGCAAAGATACACAAAATTCCAGAGGTTAGAAAAAACTGATACATTGAAATAAGGCATAGTCACTGAGTCTATTTCTTAGTAGATCAGCTAGTTATAACTACAGGTCTCAGTCATGAACCACTAAGAAAACAGTTATCCAAGTTATTGTGTTCCATGTTTGCCATCCTACCACAGCTCATTATCTTGCTATAACAGACTGAAAAAAAAAACAACAACAAAAAAAAAAAAACAAGGAGCAATATTGAGGTACTGTGGCAACCAAAATGTCTCTGCCTAAAGGGGACATGTTATGATAATTTCCAGCTGTGTTATTATTCTAGGACTCCATGGGAGTCACTTTGAATGATTCACAGAAAAATATCCCCCATTAATCCTATACTAGCCCTCTATGTGCCCTTCAGGTCATCCACTGTCTGAAAGAAACTGTTTTAGCTCTCCTCTTCAGAGAGGTCCACCTCTCTAAAAGCCCACTTTCTTCTGACTGGCCAATTACTGGATGCCTACCCAGTGCTTGTGAGCTGTACGTCCTGTACATTATTGGAGTGTCTGTAGCAAATAAGTGTATAAAGCAATCAATAACAAATTGCCATCAGCTTAACGTTAAAAGTATAAAAAATGTTGGAAACCTAAGTATTCAGAGCAGGCTGACCACTGAAGGATCACCTTTACATATGTTTGCTTCATTATTTCAAACTTTGACTATGTTTAATATGAAGATCCAAAAAGAATTGACAAACTGACCCACAGCCAGGCCTAAGCAGCAGGGATGGGTTGTGTTTTGTTTTGTTTTTTTCCTTAAACAAAAGCTAAAACCGTTACGTTAGCTAATGTTAACTGTTGCAACACATGTAAAAGAGTAAGCAGTAAAAGCAGTAAGAATAAGTAAGAGTAAGCAGACGGTGGTGCAGAGTGATCAATTTAAGTTGTGAACACACTGCTGGAAAGCATATGCATATACACCGATCAGGTATAACACTATGACCACCTGCCTAATATTGTGTTGGTCCCCCTTTTTGCTGACCATACGCAACAAACTGTGATGCACTGTGTATTCTGACACCTTTCTATCAGAACCAGCATTAACTTCTTCGGCAATTTGAGCTACAGTAGCTTGTCTGTTGGATCGGACCACACGGGCCAGCCTTTGCTCCCCATGTGCATCAAGGAGCCTTGGCTGTCCATGACCCTGTCACCGGTTCCTTCCTTGGACCACTTTTGATAGATACTGACCACTGCAGACCAGGAACACCCCACAAGAGCTGCAGTTTTGGAGATGCTCTGACCCAATCGTTTCGCCATCACAATTTGGCCCTTGTCAAACTCGCTCAAATCCTTACGCTTGCCCATTTTTCCTGCTTCTAACACATCAACTTTGAGGACAAAATGTTCACTTGCTCCCTAATATATCCCACCCACTAATGATGAAGAGATAATCAGTGTTATTCCTTTGACCTGTCAG
>VUQI01025535.1:10878-21185 GCA_015106735.1 Paratilapia polleni | reverse complement strand
CACACCCAGAAACAAGTCTAAAGAAAAACACGAGGAGTCAGTGGTACAAAACATGACTTTCAATAAACTGCCCGAGTTGCTGGGGGTTTGACACTGTGGTTTTGTGTAAACCAACCTCCTCTCTGCCTTTAACCGTGGAAGACTTTTTGTTCTGCGACGATTTCATCTGCCATCATTGCTGAAAAGCAAGTCAGACAAGATCGTTCATGTCATGAACTTAACTGTTAGCATCAGTTTCTGAAGGGCTACCACACTGTTTGTTGGATATATGGCTGCTGTTCTCCTATTGTGACAAAACTTTGGACTTATATGGAGATTTCCATCGGCCAGTTGGCTGTCAGTGATTAGCATTGTGCATCCACAGGAGTCACACTGAGCAGCACAGTGTATTCATAGAGTGACTGACAGTCCTGAATAAACACCAACTCAACACAGTTTGAACCAGCAGCAGACCAGACACAGCTCCTTTTTAATGTCTTTCTCTCAGTGGAGAAACATTTCTATATCAACCAGATATTAGAATATAGATCTAAAATATTTTATGAATCACAGTGGGTCCACGAGTACACTGAACATATTAGTAATTCAACAAGAAGGACCAACTGCCCAAATTTTCACCCTCACACTCAATCTCAAAGTTCTTCAGAAGCACAGAGAGAAAATCTAAGAGCTTCTAAGGTATAGGTTAACTTATTCTTAAAGATGCCCGTGTGGCAACAAAGTCACTGGATTACACTGAAAAACAAAAGAACAAAAAAACAATGACCTCAGTAGTTTGGATCTGTATCTACCCAATAACGGAGCTCTGCGTAACCTCAGAAAACTATTTTCATTAATAACACCCACAGCCATTAAGTGAACGACAGTGTTGCTTGTGTTTGTACACAGCTTGTGCTTGCACACTGCATGCAAGCTTGCATCAGCCAAAACAGTGATGAGGCATATATGAAACGGTCCTGCACCATTTTGCTGCACTATTATATGTACTGTATGTCATGCATCTTGTACATGGGAGACCAGTGTATATACTGTATACCTAAGTATCAGTACAATGATAATATGAAGTTGACCTGTCCAGATATAGTCCAGACATTTTTTTAACATATGCTGCACAAATATGATTATTATTATAACGCTGATAATATCTGGCTAAGTTACCAGATGATGATTTGGATGAAGCCAATCTTACCACAGTATTCTGCAATTCATCACTGTTAGCCAGCACGCCATTTCTAAAATTAGTTGGAAGAAAGACACCCAATATGTCAGAAAGTCACCAAATACTGGCATCAGTCTTAAAAATCCTATAATTGGTTGGGCTCTAGCTGAAAACCACTTTTCTGCTGACTGTTTCTACAGACGTACATGGCTTTAGTTTGTGTACTCCTGTATGCTATCTAATGTCATCTACCACACGTAACAACCTGACTGAACCTCAACCAACCCCACTTCAAAGAAACTCAACTTTCCCCAACAGTTTACAGAGTAAAAAGGTTATTATTTTAAACATAATGGAGAAATATATAAAATAGTTTTACTAAGTTTTCTGAAAGTTACATCAGGTCCCACTGAAAAACCAGGTGCTTTTAAATCTGTCATTACATTGATCAGTTGGTTTTAATAAAAGTGCTTGTGACATCTCGCATGTTGCTTTAGTAAAAAATACAGATATACATCATGTATTGACATGTTTCATCTATATTCCTCAGCTCTAAGAGATGATTCAAGATATATTTAAGATGTTAACAATAAGTGACATATGCACACGTGCCAGTATGTCACATGCATGCTGGCATGATGCTGCCACAGAAACAGCAAGCATAAGCAGGATGGGAGCATGGTGAGGTACTTGAGAAATATTTGATGGTAAATTTAAAAAGTAAACATGAGTGTGTAACACCTTCATAAGGATTTCAATAATCTTGGTGGTCACACTGTAGTGTGAATTGAGCAGAGCATAGCAACAGATATGGATGAATTAATAAAAGTGATTCTTCTTCACATCATGACATACAGGAAATATGGTTTAATGCAAGCAGGTCCAGAAGAACAAGATGCAGACTAAACTTCCGTGTTTTACCCCAGAATACTGCAACAGGAAACTTGACACAAGATAGCTGTGCGCTAATGCACTCTATCAGGCCTTATCTCATGGCACCCAGACCTTTGTCTTTACTCAGCAATACATAAAATCCCTCTAATCACTTCATTTGCAAATTGTTCTTCTCTCCCCCACTTCTAGTATCAGAATGAATTTCAGCTGCAAATTAACTGCTCAAAATTCTACTGCAGCATTAATCACCTACGCACATGTACCGGAAATGACATCTGGTTACTCGGGCAACCAACAGCCAAGAAACTGCTACATGTCTCATAACCAAACAGGAACCAGACCACGAGACAACAATGGAGGCAGGTCTGTCTGGAGAGCCCCCAAAATACAGTACTGTGCCTAAGTCTTGAGTCACCCCTCATTTCTTGATATTTTGCTTCCAAGGAGCCAGACTTTCTTGTAATTTTTTTAAAGTAGTCTTGAGCAGTAGTTTTAGACACTATGACTGAAGATCTTTCAAAGTTTTTCTTTGGCCACTGGCTGCTTTTACAGTCATTTTCAGTCTGGTTCTGGTACCTGACCATTTTCAGAAGAATGTTTCTTTTTTGTTTGTTAAACCACTTAAAACTGACACATGACTCATTCAAGCATTAAAAAGGTACTTAACTTAAGTGATGAATCAGTGCTGTATGTAACAGGCTAACAGACAACTTAGCAAAGAATCAATTTTAAATTGCATCTTTAGCCACTTTGTTACGAGTACCCTGTCACAAAAACACATAATTTGATCTCATTTCTGTAGCTGAATCTACAAAAAGTGTCAAAAACAACAGAGTTTGACAGGCATAAAATAGTATTTTTGCACCAACAAGGTGATCCCCAAGAAGCTATTAGCCAAAAACATGCAAGGTGTGCAATGTGTCCTTAAAATATTTGAGGGAATTGGACAAGTGGAGGACAAACCAAGTGGCAGGCCTAAAAAACTATCTACAGCAGATGAACAGTATCTGAAAGTCATGTCCTTAATAGGGAAAAAACAACAAAGACCTGACACAGGACCTGAGAGATGCATCTGGCCATTCAGTTAATCCAACTACTGTTTGCCAAAGCCTCATCAGAAAGGGTTTCAGTGGAAGGGTGGCTGCCAAAAAGCCATTCTTAAGGAAGGGAAACAGGAAAAAAAGGCTGAGGTATGCCAAATGACACAAGAACTGGACTGAAAATCAGTGTCAACAGGTTTTATGGAGTGATGAATCCAAATTTGAAATTTTTGGTCCAAACTGTCAATATGGACAGAGGAGGTCAGGAGAGAGGTACAACAGTGAGTGTCTACAGACATCTGTAAAACACGGTGGAGGCTCTGTCATGGTTTGGGGCTGCATTTCAGCCAGTGGTGTTGGAGATCTTGTCAATAATTAATTGTGAACACAGACCGTCATAGTACTGTCAGATTTTGATCCACCACACATATGGAATATTGCTCACCAAACCTTTCACTACAAAGTTCGCAGTTTGCATGTCCCAGCCCCTCCTCTTTCATTAGCCAAAATGATGCCAGACATCATCAATTCGGTATTTTCCTGACATTGCATGAATTTACATCTCAAAGTGCAAGCTGCACGCTCCAACTCTACCGCACACAACCAGATAATATCAACTCAAGTGATTAATCTCCCTGAAAATGTAATTATTTGACAAATATATATTTTAACTAAGCCACACATACTCTGTTTTACAGGTTTCTGTAAAGCAAAGTTTATGACTTTTCCAAAGGTTTCTGTGTTTATCAAGTTTTCTGAAATGCACTTTTCAAATTCCATTACTTTTCCAGGGTTTTTCATAAACATGCAGGCTCTATAAAGGTGTGTGTCTACTGTAATATACAATATATATATGTAAAAGCTAATGTACATGATGTGATATTTTTTATCGTATTTACTGCCTTACCAACTGCTAACCAGGAATGTACACATCTGACCTAAAGAGCTTCAACCATGACCTGAATAACCTTTAAAGATTTATTTCTGGGGGAGGGGAGAGCAGCCAGTAACAGACAGGATACAGTAGCACAAGTATCAAACTAGGTCCAGACCAGTAACTGTCCTTTAATCTGTATATTCAAACCAATCACAGGCTTCATATGAGATTAGAGCAGGCACAGTGGGTAACTGGGAGGCAGATTTCCTTTTTTTTTTTTTTTTCCCTGAGAAACAGATTTGACCTGGAGTCCACGTTAATAAAGATGAGACTTAATCTTGTACCAGCAGTCACGCTTCCAATGTTTCTGACATATATTTAGATACTGCAGAATGAATTTGTGGGAAATGACTGCCAAGCTATAAGAAACAAAGCACCAACAGCGAGAAATGTTAGGCTGATTTTAAGTCCGGTCATTGACAATATGAAAAAAAAAAGCTTTTTTCTTCATTGATCTTATATTATACACATTTCTCCAATAGCATTATCTCCTCTTTAAAAACTAAAATTTTAAAAATGGGCAATGAGCGTTATTCTCTTACAAACACGGTGATGTGGTTACCACAGCGGGCAGCCAGCTGCACACAGCCAGTGCTACTAATCCTAACAACCCCCCATCTTTAAATCAAAACTGCTCCGGACGCACTGGAATCACCCCTCAGGGTTTTCAATGATTGCTCCCTTGAGCTCTGACGGGCTAACTGTGAGCAGCACTGACTCAGCCTTTGTCCTGTGAGGGGACGGCGAAATTCTCAGAATTCCAGGGAAACCATCAAAGCATTAGGATGAAGGTATCCCTAACACCCCTTTCACACTCACGCACTCACTCACACACGCACACAGAGCATATTTAGTATATTTTGGCATCTACGCCCTTTAAAGAAAAAAAAAAAGTGTTTTTATCCTGATCCATCCCTGATGACCAACTCAAAACCAGGAAATGTCATTTTAACTGCAGTGAGTCTGTGTATCCCTCTGTCTACAACTAGGGCAAAACACCAGACTTTTGTTGCCCCCTGGGGTGCACACACACATGCAGACAGACCCAAAATTGTCCTGCACAGCCTTGAATTACAATTTGAGTATGCCATGTCCGACAGAAGAAGTGTCTGCTGATAGAAGTGGTCCATACGACCTGTGTGTACAAGAATATATCTGTATCCCTACACCCAGCACACAGACACACGCACACACACCCCAATCTTCTGTATCTGTGTAGCAGGAATGGGTGAATGAGGGCAGATTGGGGGCCCTGGGGCCATCGTCTCCCTCATGAATAACAAGCATTCAGCGCAGCAGACTGCTGTAATACAGCACAAGGCCAACACGGAGAGACAGACCACCACACACTCTCATATCCACACATTTGGCCAATTCAGAATCACCCACTAGAGTTGGGTTAATTGCATGTTTTTCGATTGAACCAATGTGAGAATAGCACGACTAATTGTAACTTAATTCACGTCATGTGTCCTGCCTCCTCCACGCTCTATCCGAACATCCTCCGCACCTAAACCAAAGCCAGTGTTTCCAGTAGTGAGGACACAGCTGAAGCTGACCATCTCCTGTTTTCAGCTACATGTGAGAAATTGTTTACGAAAACGGATTATGACTAGTGTAAGATCACAGCAGTAAAAAGATGGAGGCTTCATCCTGTCCACAGCATCATGACAGTGGCCGTTAAAAACGGCAAATAATAAAAATTCTGTTGACTTAAATGCACATTTATAATCTGTGAGCTTCTTTTCAATTTACTGCCAAAGTAGAAATAATGTGTCTGCTTCTTTACCACTTATCCAACTTAGGGTCTCAGGAGGAGTATGGAGCCCATCCCAGCTGGCAGGGGGGGCTTTTGCAAATTTAAAGTGACCCCATATGTGGGGAAAATGCTGCAGCTGCTATCTGGTTCACCATTATTGTTTTTAAAAAATGTCCAAATTTACTAGTCAGTATGCTACAAGCACTCATCACAACCAGCAGACCTCATGGGGGTAAACGTTGCCATGGCAATGCAGCCAACACTCAGGGACAGACACAAACAAGCAGGCAGGCCATCAGAGTGGCACGCACACACATTCACAAGCTGCAATTCACCACAACTGCGGCTGTGACCCAGCGTCACTCTGTCCCCTCTATGAAAGGCAGATTGTGTGCGCTATTTCTGGAGGGCCTGAAAGGCTGCAGCCCTGCTCTAGAGCGACGGAGGAAGTGGCTGCCCACAGGCAGGCACTGCTGGCAGCATCACACACACTCCTCTATCCCCCCCCAAAAACCCCTTTCTTCATTTCACTTGCAGTATGAGAGCTTTTTATTTGCCCTCTCAGCTTTATGTATCATCAAGTAAATATTTGCTTGTATTCACACACTCTGAATGCACCTGTAAGCACCACATCAATCAGTCACAGCTTTGTCGTGATAATGGAAATTGAACTAAGAATGTCACAAGACCCAATACCTTGGTACCAAGTGATGCCAAAATATGTGTTTTTATTCTACAGGATAGGATCTACAGTTGTTAATTTAACATTATTCCATCAAATTATTTACATGCCATAGTGCTGCCATTATTGCTTGTGAATTGCTACAGCAATTGTTGCAGCATTGCTCCAAACACCAATATCTAGTACAGCCCTGTCAATACATATTGTTGTATATGTGTTACCGAATTGCATGCACAGCGCTTATTTAATTTTTCAGAAAAATGTTTTATGTATATTATAATAATAGACCAGTACAACCTTCTTTTTGACTCTTCAGCTAATATCTGTTCACTTATGTCCGCTAATTACAGATTACTACCGTCCCAGAAACCCTATTTAGTGCATATCAATCAAATTAGTGCTGCTGGAGCTTTTACTGAGTTTGCATGTTCTTTCTCTGCCTGCATGGGTTTCCTCTGGGTACGCAAACTTTCACCAGCAGTCCAAAGACATGCTTGTTAGGTGAAACAGCGATTCTAAATCGTGAACGTAAGTGGTTGTGTTTCTCTGTGTTAGCCCTCCAATGGTCTGGCGCCCTGTCCAGGATGTGCCCTGCCTCTCACACATCGTATCTAACTGATATGATGTGTGATACTGGTATTGACATGTTTGACCAGAAAAAAGGTGATGGAACACAAAGTCGTAGTCATGACAGTGGACAGTGCTTACTGCCTGGAAATTTGGATGTTGCTGCAAAGAACACACACATCTTCAATCTGGCAGCAAAGAAGATCCACACAATCAGCACAGGTTAGTGTCACCAGTTCAGTATCCAACTAAACTACTGTCACAAACCCATTCTGTTTCCGAGTTATAGCATTGAAGAAGGGCCAGAAAAGTGTTTCTGTATAACTGTATATCACAGTGGGTTTAACCTTTAGGATATACAATGTCACCACTTCATAATTAATCCTATTAAACATTTGTGTCAAACTATGTCATTATTAGAGTGAAAGTTTTGAGTAATGGCCAAAAACAGGTTTTGGTGGGGTCAGAGTGACACAGGCTTTGGACAACCAACTTCTAATCAAGTGAACACTTGTGCCAAATTTGAAGAAATTCCCTGACAGGATCCCTGAGATATCACAAGAAAGAGGCAAACAGATGGACAGACAATAAAATTATACACATTAGGACAGGGTGCCATGGATAAAACCCTCTATCATCAAATCATAAATATCATTATACAGTAAATATTCTGAAAATTTTAATTATAACTCAAGATTCTTAACAGCTTTGCAAAACCTGTATGAAAACTAAATATTGCCGTAAGGCAGTGCTGCTGAGTGATTTCTAATATGTCTAAAATTCACCCTGATACAATATGTACAATTAAATCTTACTGCAAAATCTGTGCAGTCTGACAAATTTACAACACTTCAGAGAGCGTATTGCTACAATACCCAACCCTAACACATATCGAACTGAAAGAGACGTAACAACATATCTAGGAGACGCGCTGTATACATGTGGTGTGTGTGCAGAGGAAGTGATACAAGCTGCACACTGGCTCCGTCGCAGCTCTGTTGCATTATCGCAGCCAATAAGATACACAACCTTCTGTACCGAAACCAAAACACCCCTTTATTTTTGCTTCACAGAAAATGGTTTTCTACCAGTATTCAAATATTGTGTAAACATAAGCACCCAAAATTGGCAAAATTAGGATTTAAGTCAGTGGCGCTCAGTTTACCAGTGATACAGCTAAAAATAATGCATCAGTGTTAGTCAATCGGCTGTCGCTTCTTTCATTCAAACCTAAGTCAGGCTAACAAAGCTGCCAAGAAAAGTGGTGCCAGAGGTGTAATATGAAACTTTTCAAGCTCATAACCAATCTGCACCACAATCAATGCTATAAAACTCTTCCAGTCAAGAGTCACAGTGCACTGATTGATGCCCCTTAAGTCTTGTTAGCAATGTTACAACTCCACAATGATGACAACACTGTATGATGGCAACAGAGACACCATGAGTTTTGTAAACACAGAAGTCCACATGCATGCTCACTCATCCCCTGTGTGCCTCTCTTTGTGTCCTCACTGGCCTCCTGACTTGACTGCAGGCTGGAGGGGTGTTTGTGTGTAAAAGGAGGATGGCCGCCAGAGCTGTCACTCCAGCCTGAAAACAGCCATCCTGCATTCTGTTTAGGGCCGCCGCAATGACCAACACCCTCAAACTGAGTGCCAGAGGAACAGAGATGGAGCTACAATAGAGCCTGTATGTTTGTTTGTGTGTTTCTGCACTATCTTGAATGAGACCGCCTCACACAGGCTCAAACCAAACACGCCCCTTTCCTGGTTTTCAGACACGCACAGCGGGACAATCTGGATTCTCACTCTAAACATAAGTCTCCCTTGAGTCCTCTCCCGAACTTCCTGTTTGGGCCTCGGACTGTGAATCCAATTGGCTGCCGACTCCTCGGCACACTGCTGTCAAAACACTGTGACACAAGTTTCTCAAGAGACCCTCACTAGGAGAACCACACCTCGATGGCAACCATGCACTCTTCCCAACCCACAAGCAGCCATCTTGGCTCTAAGTATGATCCACTGATAGTCTAAAGCAGCGTCTAGTTTGAGTAGAATCTGAGCAACCTGATGTTTCATAGATAACCAGAGGGAATGAATGGAAGGTTCAAGGTTTTCCCCCTGGGTTAGCGTCCGCTTAGAAGTCAGCAAAGGGACACAAACCACCAGTGAAAAATTAGAAAGATGGATGCTATGTTTGTAAACACCCACATGGTTTCTCTGAGAGGAAGATGAGCAGTGATGATGTCAGCCCCATGAACCTGTCAGTGCCCACGCTTGCAAAACATTCCACTAACTGAGTGACAAGCAGCAACCACCCAACTCACACAAGCACACGTAGACAGGATGCATGAAATATTTAAACACGGGAGGAAACGCCAGTGTACTGCAGAATTCCTGGTATTCTTATGCTTGAGGACCTCATTGTTGATGCGAAGCCAAGTGTTTTCTTTACAGTCGATTAGTGCCAGCACACTGCAGCTGGAAAAGTCATAACACAACCAAAATAATATCGCATAAATACACATAAAGTTGGAAATCTGGCATCTTAAACGCCAAATTAACAACACTAAAACCTTTTGAAAGAATGTGTGAGGAACCAGGCAAAACTAGAAGAGCATGAGACAGTATTAAGGACTGCAGAAGAATAGTGATGGGATTCATCCTCAATGCAAATAGGGATGTTTACCACAACAAAAACGTCTCCACATAGAAACTTATCATGGAGTGAAGTTGCTCTACAGAGGCAACATTAGAGTGGCCACACCAACAGTCATCATCACCCTAAAGTGTTTGGTTTTTATGAGGCTTGGAAGCCTCGATCCATTAAAGCCACTGTGGCTTTAATGTCTGCTTCCCAGATGCTTTTTACAGGCTTGTTCTGCTCTGCATTGCATTCAGGCACGGTAGCACAGGAAGGGGAGTTTCTGCAGCGTTTGCAGCGTCCACGTTATAACATCCTGTATTCCCCCCCTTCTGAAAGAAAAATACAAGATGCAATAAATGCACTCATGCAATCAGAAAAGGGATGTAGGCCACTCCAGCATCAAGATAAAAACCAGTTCACTGCCTGCTTTTAGCCACACAGGGCCTGTCATGTTACAATTTGCCTCTTCTGAATAAATCATAAGTAAAAAAAAAAATCCACTCTAAATAAAAGACTACCACGTTACAAGTTGCATGCTTCCATCGGATAGGCGAGTTGAATATTTCATGATTAAACGGGCCATTATACTGCACAGATCTAGGCCAAGGCTCAGGCTAAAGGGG